>VYVB01000510.1:0-110000 GCA_009761775.1 Ficus carica
GTAATTAGAATATTGACATGGTCAAGTTGTGTAATAGTTTGGGGGGTTTGTATATTTGCAGCTTTCTCTCTTTCCTAGTCACTTTCTCCACGTGACTGAAATGTTTTATATATTTATAATTATGTGTAATATAAAAAAGCTTGCTTTCATTTCCCTTTTCTCTTTCTTTCAGCTCTCAGGTCTCTAACCTCATATTAATTTTCATCTTTTTCTATAAGTCGATAAAATTATAGTTAATTTGAAAAAATAATCAATTTCTAACTTAAACACAAGTTAAATCTAATCATAATTTTTAATAATTAATTTATATGATAGGTGAATTATCACTTTTTATTAATAAATATTAAATCATCATCATATAAATCAATTACATATATTAATAAAAATATAACGATTTATCGTGAGTGAGTTGGTGTTTAAAGTAAATTAAAATTGATGTTAAGAACCTGGTGATGATGATAGTTTAGCCTCGTTCCAAAAGGCGGTTATCTTTTTCCGTCTCTTTCTTCATCTGGGCAAAGGCATTTCTTTGTTTTCAAGGGGAAAAAGAACATATCCACACACAAATAATAATTACCCCATTAAAAGTATTTACATAATAATTGCATCTTAATTTGTCTTTTCATTTTGCAGAAATTCATTCAAAATGAAGCTTCTTATTGCCTTCTTTTTTTCTACTTTTAGCTTATCAACATTGGAATTAGTCCAAAAAAATACTGTATAGGCTGTGCTAGTGAAACTGCTCAAAACATAAAAAAGTGTGTTTGCTTTAATTGACCTTTTTAAAGCTTGTTAGCAATTTAAACATACTTTCTTTCTTCTTCTTTTTTTTCTTGGCAGAAGAAAAGGATTTGGGGTGACCCAATTATTTCCAAGAATTTCAGTCCCAAAGATAGGAACACTTCTCTAGGTATGGTAGAGGCATGTCATTTATATTAGTTTCTATCAGTCGTCCACCAAAGATCTACCTTGTCATCATCAAACTACGCTTCAACAGTCGAAACTGGAGCGGGACCTAAGGAGAGGCAGTAAGAATCCCACCCTGATGGACGAAGGGGAATGCCTATCAAAGACTTCTCACCCTTTGCCATCCCATTCACCCATATGGGTGTAATTTAAACAAACTTTCTTTAATGCATGAAATAAACATACAAACCACTACTTTCATTGTGGTCGAATTTATTCTGGCAATATTAAATTATGCTTTATCCAAAAAAAAAAAAAAAAAAAAAAAAAGAAAGAAGAAGAAGAAGAAGCTTTAACTCCTTTTCTTTTTAGCCAAACAGTTTATTAATTACAATTGGATTCTCGAACCATATCATGAAAAAATAGAGGCTTCAATAACAACAATGAAATGAATTCCTTGTATAAATAAATAATCAAACGCCAAAAGACGTATTTAGTAAAAGGGTTCAAATTGGATACTAATAACATGTATTATCTTTTTTCTTTTTTGGTTAAAGTAATATAAATATATGTACATATATATATATATATATATGAATGTCTTCTTTCTTTCGCTGTCCTTTATGCAAATAGAGCCTATGGATTTTGGCCACTTTGTTCTTAGCACTTGACAAAGAAGCAAGAAACTCTTTAAGATTTACTCTATCCAACTATGAGAGAGACAACATAGTGGAGTGGTTCATATTGTTTGGAGCCCTCCAAATTGACCCTATTAGACCTGACTCCAACCATCCAGTCCAAAGTGCTTCTTTGTGCTGGACGTGATTATTTGCTTTTTCGAAACTCTGTCTGTCCCATGTAGATAATTACGTGTGACACATGACTCGAAACTTTAATTTGAACATTTAATCTGATAGAAATGAAGGCTATATGTAAGACTTCTTTTATCTCCATGTCACCACCTCCGAACCTTTGTCCCACAAAATAACTATAATCTTGTATAATGGCAAATGGCTTTGTTATTTTCATGCATAATATCATCAATTCTTCCGACTTTTTTCCTAGCTTTTCTCCCCAATTATGAAAGGACACTATTCTTCATCATCCGAGTACCGAGTAGAACTCACAATATTGGCCACTAAAGGTGCCACAAAGTCAAAGCACAACATTTGGAGCCCAAAACATTCTCGTCCTCGTGAAATTGCATGCGAGAGAAGAGGCCAAGAGTGCGTTATTTGCTGGTAGCATTTAAATTGTTAACCTTTTTTTGGAGTGGGATCTAAAAAGTGCCGCTTTTGAACAATTGGAATTCAATATATATTTTTTTTAGTGGAAATAAATTGGTAAGATTTTTCTTCTCGAGTACTAATGGAAAACCATGTATTCTACTAGTTATATCCTATGTTTTGGGGACCAAAAATTAGGGCTTGAAATGTTAAATGCCCTCATGATTGACTTTATGAGAACGACCTCAGCCAGCCAATATCCAGTTGCATTCGTGAACCGCTAGGGGGAATGCACCAAGAAAGTTACCACTTGGTTCATAGCCATGCCTACACATATTGAATAATGTTATAGCTCATGACAAGTCAAATAGCTTTCTGATTGGCCAATTCTTGTACGTCGGTTTTTTGTCGGTTGTCACGTGTCTTGCCGTTACAGTTACAAGAGTTTGGATTCGAGTGGGAACTTATGGTTGGAATGGACAATGGCAACATCGTATGCTTTGGCTAGGCATGTCGTGTTGTGTTCGAGGTAAACGTCGATGACCTTTTACAAACTTGTGTGTAGGTCTTGACACTAGATTATGCTCTAGGTGGATGCGGGTGTGAACTTGTGCTTGAGGCAGACCTTGAGATGATCATTGATTAACACCTTAAAATACACACGTAAAACGGTCGGTTATAGTATAGATTGGGCATTTGTGTCCACAGGGAGGCAACAACGAAAAACAAATAATATTAGCAGAGATAAACGTTAAAAAGGCAAGGAAATATAATAATAAAAAGTGAAGATATCTTTTGTGGATTATTGCAACAAAGAAAATAAATAAAATATGAAAAAGGAGATTTAATAAGAGAAAAATTCAATAATAAATGAGGTAACGTGTCATCAATCATTCATGTGTTTCATTCTCCAATTCGAATCCAATTTTTGATTTATGACTCAATTGCAAGTTTCACATCCCAAACAAGCAATCGGAAAATATGGAATTCAATATCAATAAATTAAACAAATGTGTTTTGATGTATTAAATCTCAACGTTGAATTAAACAGATTTATCATTATAAGTTATCTAAAATCGACAAAGTACTGTTTTTAGCAAATTATAATAAAAGACAACTCATAAAATAAATAATTGTCAAAATAGAAATGCAATAATATTACATAAATATATGACTGAATTTATATAAAAGATTGACATAAAATATTTTGAATAAAATAGAAAATGAGAGGAAGAAATTCAATCAATTAAAACATATAAACTTTACAAAACAAATGAAAATTAAACTCAAATTGAATCACTAGACATACAAATTCATCATTAGCCTCATCAAAGTGTCTAGCCTAATTTGTAATTTATCTCATGAAATTCTAAAAGAAAATATGAGATGAAAATACAAAGAAGAAAAGAAAATACAAGAAAAACTCTAAAAACTTGGCAAAAGACTAAGCGAAAAACGTCCTGGAAACTTGCAGAAGAGCCTTTCCTTTATAGGCTTCATGCCCGACAAGCTAGAGCAAGATTCGGCCCAAGAAATCAGCCACAAGGGCTGGTAAACTGCCCGGATGCGCACTGCTAGCCGGAGCTGGATTTTAGAGAGGTGGGCCAGGAGCAGTAGGGGCGCCGGAGCTGGAAACAAGGGCCCAGTTTCAGGTGCAGGGCTGGATTTGCGGAAGCCCAAATATCACGCACGTGGGGGAGAGCTGTACCAGCGGAAGAAAGGAACAAGGGGAAAAAGAAACAGGAAAAAGAAAAAGAAAAATGAAATGAAAGAGAAAGTAAAGGCAAACTAAATAAACTCAAAATAAATAGATTATTAAATAAAATTAATCAAAATAAAATATTTAAAAAAAATATTTTTAATTAAAATGATGGAAATATCTAATTTATAGTTAAATTACTTAATAATTGACATGAACACAAGTGTATTTTTGTGCATTTATCAATCATGCACTTCAGGTAGATCTTGTTGGGGAAAATAACATTACATTCAAAACTGTAGTACAAAAATAACTCAAACAGAAATAAAGAGAAGACAAAAATCCCGTATTTGATAAAATTATCTGCGTCTACGGAAAATAGAGAATAAAGTCACTAACAACTTTAAAATTACACACTCATCAAATTTTCTCAACTTTTCTTTACCTAATTTCTTTGCCTATGGTGACCCGACTATTCAAGCTATCATCTAAATTGACTTTTCTTGAAAGTTGAACTTTACTTAACTACTTGTAACAATATGTGAATTTTTTTTTTTTAATACACAAATAAACAAAACCATCTACAAATAACCATATTAGTTTAACATTCATAATCATAATCATATAATTAGAACTGTAAATATATTCAGTCTTATAAAATAGTACTTATTTAAAACCGTACTACACTATCGTACGGTTTAGCATTGCCTTACAAAAAGGTACTTGCATATGGTAATATTATATTACTTCATTAAACACCATACACTGATATTTATTTAAAAAGCGGAATAATTACAATGACATTCATGGTCTGTCCTCGCACATATCCTGTCCCAGCCCATAAAGCAACTATACTAGCCTCTTTGTAGGGCCACGTACAGTGTGAAGAAACTTAATGAACTTTCACTCAATAAATCCATTTTTTTTTTTTAATTGAGAGAGCAGATAACTAGTATCAGATAATTCAAGAATATCTCAATTATATTGGTATCTGCTCGAAATACCCATCCTATATCAACTCACCAACTCAAAATTTTTAAAAAGAATTTAAAAAAAAATAAATTAAAGTCAAGTATTAAAGGGGAAAAAGAAAACATCGTGAGGAACAAAAAAAAGAAGCAACAAGAAGAAGTGAAACATAAGCTGGAAGCCAATCTCATAGAGTCAAGCCATACTTATCATTTTGAGAGTAAGCTACAATTATGTCTCGTTAAAAACCGTTTAGCCAAAACCATGTGAAAAAAAAGGGGAAAAAGAGTATATGGTGATTGGCTAGTGTTTGAAAATCTATAGAAAGGATAACCTCACAAAACATTTTCACAAAATGCATATATACATATGTATATAAATAAGTGTAAAAAATTCGTTCACATTTACTTATGAACTTGTTGTTCTGTACTACGAACCTTAATGGTCATACATCGCGCAATCATAGAGAAAAGAATGAGAGAGCTACTCACGCAAACTCAATCTCGGTCTTGGCAAACGATCCTGATGATCTGAGCTAAATGTAGACCCTGATCTTCACCTAAGTGTGAAGAAACTTAATGAGCTTTCACTCAATAAGTTCAAATTTTTTATTTTTTTTTAAACTGAGAGAAGAGATAAATAGTATCAAGTAAGTAAAGTATATCCTAATTATGTTGGCACCTACTTGAAATACCCGTTCTCTACCAACTCACCGACTCAAAATTATTATAAAGAATAAAAAATACAATAAAGTCAAGCATTAAAGGGGAAAAAGAAAACAACATGAGAAAGGAAAAAAAGAAAAAAAAGAAAAAAAAAGTGAAACATAAGCCCGAAACTAGTCTCATAGAGTAAAGTCATAATTATCATCTTGAGAGTAAGCTACAATTATGCTTCATTAAAAACCGTCTAGCCAAAATCATGTGAAAAAAAGGGGAAAAAGAGTATATAATTACCATAGGTGGTCGGCTAGTGTACTGAAAATCTACAGCAAGGATAAACTCACAAGGCATTTTCACAAATGCATATATACATGTGTATATAAATAAGCATAAAAATTTCATTCACGTTTACTTATGAACTTGTTATTCTGTACTACAGGCCTTAATGGTCATACGTCGTGCGACCATAGAGAAAGACTGAGAGGGCTACCCACGCAAACTCAATCTTGGTCTTGACAAACGGTCTTGATGATCTCACCTAAATGTAGACCCAAATATTCACCTAAGTGGAGAATCGATAATATCCTCAACTTAAATCAAGTCTATTTTAGTTGTCCTAACTTGATCATCATGCATATTGAATAAGTATGCATAATGATATGACATGACTTTAAAATATATTGAAATTTTTAACTTCATATTATAGGTGAGGTTTAAACTTATCTTGATTAGGTTTAAATTCCCCTACTTATGTCTGTCGCTGATAAATTCCCTTATAAGAAAATATCAAGGTTGAATATGAGTTGACGTTCTTTTTAAACATTTAATCTCTTACCACAAGGCTCGTTATCAAGAAGTGATACACTGGGTGCTCCTCTATTCTTACATATTTAAATTTAATTAATCACTGTTAATTAATTTTATATTTATTAATTGTCTTAAATTAATTAACCATTTTTCTATTATTAATTATCTTAAATTACTTAACCATCATTAATTAATTTTCTTATTGCTAATTATTTAAGTTTAATTAAAAGCTTATAGGTTGATGGAATTCATATTGGGTGCATGAAATCAATATTGGGCCTAAAACTTAAGAACATATTTCCTTGGCGAATTAAGAGAAATTGCATAGACTTATTCCATGAATTGATAATTACCACAGAAAAAAAAATGTTGCAAACAATGTCAAAACATGACATCATATATTATTTACTTATTCTAAAATATCAATTATACCTATAAGTTATAATATAGTATCCAAGATTATACCAGTCGATAACAACGATGATACCCACCAGCTGACGGTCACCAATAAGTTACCATCCGATATCGATGATGATACCATCTGGTAACTACTGCTGCCAGTTGGTTACCAGTTGATAACCGCCTACATAAGTAAGATATCAACTAGTTACCCATCAATAATCACCTCTTCCGGTAGAATACAAACTGGTTAACAATAACCACCCGTTGGCATGATACCAATTGATTATCAATTTATAATCACTGTCACCAGTAGGATATCAATAGATCACTATCTGATGATTAATTAACACCCAAGGATGCACTTGCAAAGTAGTCGATTGTAATACAGATCAGGTGGTCGTATCCACAGGGAGGCGACAACAAAAACTAATAATATTAGTAGAATTAAACGTTAAAAAGGCAAGGAAATAACAAAATGAAAAGTGAAGATATTTTTGGAGGATTTTTGCGATAGAAAGAATTAACAAAATATGAAAAAGATAAAATTTAGTAGAGAAAAATTCAATAATAAATTAGGCAAGGCGTTGTGAATCCTTCATATGCTTTGTTTTCCAATTTGAATTTAATCTTCTATTTATGACTCAATTGTACGCTTCACATCCCAAACAAACAACCGGAAAATATGGAATTAAATATCAACAAAAATAACAAAAGTGTTTCGGTAGATTAAATCTCTATGTTGAAACCAATCAGATTTATCATTATAAGTTATCCAAATCGATAAAATAATGTTTCTAGCAAATTGCAGTAAAAGACAACTCATAAAATAAATCTTTATCAAAATAGAATGTGACAATATTACATAAACAAAGCATGACTGAATTTATATAAAAGATTGGCACAAAATATTTTCAATAGAAAAATGAGATGAAGAAATTCAATCCACTAAAATATATAATCTTTACAAACCAAAACAAAATCAAACTCAAATTGGATTATTTCACACATTAGATCATCACCATCCTCACCAAAATGTTTAATCTAGCTTACAATTCATCTCACAAAATTCTAAGAAGGAAACATGAGATGAAAATGCAAGGAGAAGAAAATTACACTCCAAACTCAACCAAAAATTGGTGAGAAAAAATGTCCCATGTTTGCTGCACAGCCTTGCTTTAATAAGCCTTAATGTCCAGCATCTAAAGAGAGATTTTTGGCCCAAAAATCATGTTGTCAAGCTGGTAAATCAAGTGGAGACTAGCGGTAAACCAGCTGGAGGAAATGGATGGCATGGGCTGGAGCTGTCACCGGATTTGTGCGGGCTTGGCTGAGAACACGGCCCAAAATTCTTGCAGGCTTGGAAGGTCTGGGCTAGCATCACACGCGCAGGGTAGGAGCTACAGCGGTAGCTACACATGCGGAAGAAAGGAGAGAAAAAAAGGAAAAGGAAAAAAAGAAAAAGAAAAAGAAAATAAAAAGAAAGAAAGAAAAATAAACTCTAAACAAAGAGATTATAAGTTAAAACTAAACATTTCTAAAATAAATTATTTTGAATTAAAATGATGAAAAATATCTAATTTAAATTTAAATTAATTAATAAATGACTTGAACATAATTGTATTTTTGTTCACTTATCACAACCCTCAACCAGCTTATTGCTAGTCTCTAGCATTTCAAGCGAAAGAAAAAATTCATGTTATCGTGAATAAGACCGAGTCAACCTCGCAAAGCTGTCAAAATACTTCAAACAAAGTATTAATGATAAATCAAAAGATGCTATCAGAGATTATTTCAGTCATTACTCAGAGGTGTGTATGTGCTCCAAACCAAAACCGTCTTCCCACAAACCAAAACACGCTTAGCTTTGAAAATTTACCAAGTAAAAGTCTCAACTCCATTGTCCTTATAGGTGTTGAAAAATATTTTTGTGTAAAGTCTTTCTCACATGGTGTTGGAAATGAATCAGAAATCACTCAATTATGAGATAGGCTGTTTAGGACCAGTAGATAACCAACATTGATCAAAAGATAGATGAGCCAACTGTTTAGAATATTCCACCATTCTTACCAAAGCTAGCTTTCGGGATTTCATTATAGTCGGAAGAAAACTAACAACTTATTGAATAAACAAAGAGAGAATACAACAAAAATAACAAAATCAACTTCATTACCTTTTCTTCTTTTTTTTTTTTTTTTTTTTGTTTTGTTTTTAATATTTTGTTTGTTTTTTTTTGTTTTTTTGTTTTTGTTTTGCTAATAGACATAAGATCACTATTAACTATTCATAAAAGAGAACTAAATATTACAACGAAAAAGTCCCTATCCGACCAAAAATCATCCCTCAAGCAATTGTACTATTCATACCACAAACCTTGTAATATTATTCTAAACAGTGACTAAAACCTACTCTTAAGATCAATGAATGTTCAAAACTAGTTTTCTCTGCACTCACAACTTACAAAAAAAAAAAAAAAAAAAAAATGAAATACTTGAACTTGGGAATTTTCTCAACTAAAGTGCATTCACAACTATCTTACCACAAGGTTTGGTGAAATGTGCAAGTACTCTAAAGTTATTCCTTAGTAACCAATAATAGCACAATTGACTCAAATAACACCTTGAAATCATATTAAGACAGCTGGAAAATTTTTGACTCAAAATTATTCATACAAACACAAAATTCCTTATGCATGAATATGCATACCACCCCTAACCAAAATCAGACAGTGTCCTCAATGTCATAGGATGCATGCAATAGAAAAGAACATGGATAGAAAACACCTGGGTGACGCGTGGTTCAAGCAAGCTGGGGTGATCCTTAAAAACAAACAAAATATTAAAGCAAACACAACAACCAAATAAAATAATTTAAGTAAAATAAAAGAAACGAAATTTGAAATATGGTACAGGGGAAGGGTGCTGCTTATTACTTAAGATTGATAATCTGGGTTGTGAAGGATAATCTCCTCAACCTGACTTACCTGTTCCACATAGTTTTTCAGTCTCTGGCCATTGAACCTTAGTATCCTTCCATCATTCGGATCTTCGATCTCAACAGCACCATTGGGAAAGACTCGTTTGACTACAAATGGACCAGTCCACCGCGACCTCAACTTACTGGGGTGGAGATGCAGACAGGAGTCATAGAGATGAACCCACTGGTTTGGCTCGAAGTTCTTTCTCAAGATCTGCTTGTCATGAGCCGCTTTCATCTTTGCCTTGTAGATCCTAGAGTTGTCATAAGCATCATTCCTTAATTCCTCGATTTCGGACAACTGAAGCTTTCATTGGATACCTGTAGCTGAGATCAAAGTTAGAGGCTCTGATAGCCTAATAGGCCTTATGTTCAAGTTCTACAGGTAAATGACAGGCTTTTCTAAAAACAAGCCTATAAGGGGACATCCCAAGGGTGATTTTGTAAGTAGTGCGATATGCCCAAAGTGCACCAGAAAGGCGCAAAGACCAATCTTTGCTATTGGGGTTTACCGTCTTCTTTAAGATTTGCTTGATCTCTCGGTTTGCCAGCTCGGCTTGGCCATTCATTTGTGGGTGATAAGTGGTCGAAACTTTATGGATCACACCGTATTTGTACATCAGGGCCTCGAAAGAACGATTGCAGAAATGTGTGCCTTGATCACTGATGATAGCGCGGGGAGTACCAAACCAAGATAACACGTTTTCCTTTAAAAACTTCACAATAGTCGCGTTATCATTGTTGCGGCATGCAATGGCTTCCACCCATTTAGACACGTAGTCCACTGCAAGCAGGATGTAGAGGAAACCAAAAGAAGATGGAAATGGTCCCATAAAATCTATCCCCCAACAATCGAATATCTCTATCACGAGAATTGGGTTCAAAGGCATCATATGGCGTCGAGACAGAGCACCTAACTTTTGGCACCTATCGCAAGCACGACATAATGAATTTGTGTCCTTGAACAACGTAGGCTAATAGAGATTGCACTACAAGATTTTTGTGGCAGTTTTCTTCACAAAAAAATGACCACCGCAAGCTTCATTGTGACAAAAGTTCAGGACATTATTAACCTCATCTTCTGGAATGCATCGTCTCATGATCTGGTTGAGAAAGTATTTGTAAAGATATGGATCATCCCAGTAGAAGATATGAATCTCGACCAAGAATTTTCGTTTGTCTTGAGCACTCTACTTGGAAGGAATTTCACCAGTTGCCAAGTAGTTGTCAATGTGAGCGTACCAAGGTAGCTTGGTGATAGCAAACATATGTTCATCGGGGAGTCATCTCGGATGACAGGACCATCAGTAGGGTCACTAAATTCGAGTCGAGAGAGGTGGTTCTCCACAATGTTTTCAACTCATCTCTAGTCCTTGATTGTGATATCAAATTCCTACAACAAGAGGATCCACTTAATCAATCGCGCCTTAGCATCCTTTTTGGAAAGGAGATACTTAAGGGCTGCATGATCTGTGAAGATGGTGATTGGGGATCCAATCAGATATGCACGGAACTTGTCGAGAGTGAACAATATAGCAAACAACTCTTTTTCAGTAGTTGAGTAGTTCATTCGAGCACTAATTAGAGTTCTACTTGCGTAGTATACAACAAAAGGCTTCCCCTCCCTTCGTTGTCCAATGACGGCCCCCACAACACAATTACTTGCATCACACATGATTTCGAAAGGAAGACTTTAATCTGGTGGTTGTATGATGGGGGAAGAAGTCAGTTTTGCTACAAGTGTTCGGAATGACTCCTCACACTCTTGTGTCCATATGAACACTGCGTCTTTAGCCAGGAGGTTGCATAATGGTCGGGAAATCGCTGAAAAGTTCTGAATGAACCTCCTATAAAAACCAGCATGCCCAAGAAAAGACCTAATGTCTTTAACCGTTTTTGGAGTGAGCAATTTAGAGATAAGATCAATCTTAGTTTGATCAACCTCAATCCCTCCTTCAGAAATGATGTGCCCCAAAACTATTCCGTTTGGCACCATGAAATGACACTTCTCCCAGTTGAACACAAGACCTTTATCATCACATCTTGTCAATACAGCTTCCAAGTTGAGTAGACATGTGTCGAAAGAATCACCGAAGATTGTCAAATCATCCATGAATACTTCCATATATTTCTCGACCATGTCGCTGAAAATACTCATTATGCATCTTTGAAATGTAGCTGGTGCGTTACACAGTCCAAATGGCATTCGCCAAAAGACATAAGTACTAAACGGACACGTGAATGTAGTTTTATCCTAATCTTTTTGTGCAATCTCTATCTGATAGTATCCAGAATAGCCATCGAGAAAACAATAAAAAGAATGGCCAGCTACACGTTCCAGAATTTGGTCAATGAATGGAAGTGGAAAATGGTCTTTGCGAGTGGTGGCATTAAGCTTTCGATAATCAATGCACATGCGCCAACCCGTCACGATCTTTATGGGGACGAGTGTCCCTTTCTCATTTTCCACCACAGTTACCCCCAATTTTTTTAGAACTACCTGAGTTGGGCTAACCTATTTGCTGTCGGCAATGAGATAGATGATACCGGCATCCGACAGCTTTAGAACTTCAGTCTTGACGACCTCTTTCATTGTTGGGTTGAGTTTTCTTTGTGGGTTTCTTCGAGGGTTAGTCCCGTCTTCCAAATGAATCCGATGGGAGCATTTTAAGAGGCTGATACCTTTTATGTAAGCAATTGTCCATCCTAATACAGCTTTGCGTTCACTAAGCATGGAAATTAGCCATTGCTCTTGTGAGGCATCGAGTTTAGATGAAATGATGACGGGAAAGGTATCACCAGCTTCAAGGAATGCATGTTTAAGACCCTCAGGCAATTGAGCTAGCTTGACTTAGGGGGTTTCTTAGGTGGATGGTTTCGGCTTGACTCCCTCCTTTGGAAGTTCTTCAAACGTGGTTGCCAAAACCCAGTTCCTCTGTCTTGTGAGCTTTTTGAAATGGCAGAGACATTGGTAAACTCAACAGGACCGGAAGCTCATAATTAGAATCTTGAAGGAGATCTTCTAGCTTTTCAGAATTTTTTTGCAAGTCGACCTTTTCTTGGACGAGTGTGTCAATCACAAAAGTTTGGTAACACTCGTCATCATCAAGTGATTACTTCCCGATGTGAAAAATGTTCACTTCGAGAGTCATGTTCCCAAATGAAATCTTCATAAGACCATTCCTACAGTTGATGAGGGCGTTGGCTGTGGCAAGGAATGGTCTTCCCAGGATGATGGGAATCTTAGACTCCATGTTGACCGCATAATGAGTATTCAAAACTAGAAAGTCCACGGGGTAATAGAATTTATCGATTTGCAACAAAACAACTTACACTATCCCACGTGGCTTCTTGATTGACCGATCGGCCAATTGCAGAACCATAGGAGTGGGCTTAATCTCGCCAAGTCCCAGTTGCCAGTAGACAGCATAAGGCATGAGATTGACGCTTGCTCCTAGATCCAACAATGCTTGGCCGAATTCATGTGTCCCAATGTGACAGGTGATTGTGGGGCAGCCATGATCTTTATACTTGGGCGGTGTCTTTTGCTCGATCACCGCACTCACCTGCTCTATCAAGAATGCAGTTTTCTTGACATGATGTTTCCTTTTCATGGTGCAGAGATCCTTGATGACCTTGGCATAAGCCGGTATTTGCTTGATCATGTGCAACAAGGGAAGGTTTATTTTCACTTGTTTCAAATGTTCTAAGATCTCACCATGATTTTCTGGTACTTTCCTTGTTGATCGGAGAGCTTGTGGAAAGGGCATTTGTATGGGAATGCTTTTTTCGGCTTCATTTGTAGGAAGTTCTTCTTGGGAAGTAGTGACATCAGTGGTGGTGCTGGGTGGTTCTTCTTGAATCATGCTTCTTCAAGTCATGATTGCATTGACCTCCTTGATATTTTGATCATTGGAAGTGGAGATTTGTGCCATAAGTTGTGACACTGGAATGGATTGTGCCTGTGATGAGAGTTTTCCACGTTCTTCAATGGCTAAGGCATTGGTCAGCTTGGAGATTTAGGTTTTGATTTCTTTGTTCTTTTCCACCATTTGCATGAAGATTGCTTCGAACTTTCGATTCATCTTATTTTGCGTCTCCATAAATGCTTGTAAGGTGTCTTCGAAAGAACTCCTCATTGGTTGTGTGTTATACTGAGGTGCAGAAAACACTCTTGGTGGCTGTTAGTCAGATCTCCATTGGCTCCCCGATGAATGTGCTTGTTGGTTTGAATCTCTCCAACTGAAGTTCGGGTGGTTTCTCCAGCCAGGATTGTAAGTTTCAGAGTAGGGTGCATAAGGCTTCTTGTATGCCCCTAAGTGTTGGAAAAATCGGATCGGTAATCAGAGTTACGGCGCAGCGGAAGTTTTAAAATTTTTATGCCGTTTCCGGAAAAGAATCTCATGATGCATATAACAATAAATTAAATTTATGATCAAGCGTACCTTTATTCTTGGATTCCGGAATTACTAGAGCGTTTGACCAACGTGTCTTCTCTATTATTCTCGAGTTCCACGTCTCAGAGTGTGTGTGGGCACACGTTCTATGAATCAAAGCGACCGGTAATGCTTTTCGAAGTCTAGATCCCTCATTCTCAATTCCGATGTACCTCGTTGAGAATATGATCAACCTTCTTCCTTCAAAACTACAAAACAGGAACCGTTTAACCTTCTTATGAAAATAATCACTCGGTTTAACCTTTCTCTCAGTTTTGGTTCAATAGAATTTTCTCTCTTTTTTTTTCTCACAAGATAGCCGAATTTTGATGTTTCGAAAAAACTAAATTTTTTCCTTTTCTCCAAAAACGTTTATTGCTCTTGAAAAATTACCAAAATTAGTTTTTCATGAATCCCTAGCCTTTATATAGAAGTCCAATCCTTTTTCAAAATTCATCTAAAAAAAAAAATAATTATTATTTTTCTGGATAAATTTTGAATCAAAAGATCATACAACTTTAGGGCTAGATTCATTGAACCTAAAAACGTTTTTCAAAGAGGAAATCTTCCTCAAAAAATTCGGCCACATTGAGTTTGTTAAGCTAGATTGGTGATTCAAATTTTAAATCAAGAATCTAGACTAGTCAAAAGATCCTAGTCCTATCTAAATTCAAATTCTTTTAAACCTTTTTTTGAATTTAAATAAGATTCACTTATTTGAATTAATATTTTTCATAAACATTAACCATATTAATTAATTTAAATCAATGAAATATTTCAAATTTCCTTTCCTCAAAAAAACGTGAACCACTTTTAATTAGGAAAGAAAAATACATGAAATAATCTCCATTATTTAAATCAATTAATAATTTAATGTTAGGAATTTATTTGAATAATTTTTAAACAAAATTTTTCTTCCCTCCACCTATCAAAAAACCGTGCACCATATTGAGATTAGAAGAGAAAAATTTGTTTTTCCAAAATTAAATAATCCAAACACAATCTTATTTCCAAAATTCAAATTAACCATTCACATGTTGACAAATCATTTGTCTACAAATTTTACATGTCCAATCCTTTCTGGATTGCATGTTAGAGAGTAACATGTCTTATTAGACATTACTAAATTCTATTTAAATTTACCGATCTCATAAGGAACAAATCCCGAGAAGCTTTATGGAACTATGCGAGCTAATAGAGGAACCCGATGAAAATATGTAAAGAGGCTTCTATAATTGTGAAAAATTAATCCCAGATTAATTATTCATCAATTATCAACTTCAAAACTATTCCACTAAAAGTTTGAAGCTGAACTCCTGTTTACATACCGTATTACGAAAGCTCTCTCACTTAGTGTTTCTTCCTTGATTTATTCATCGCTTGCTTAATCCCTATATGTCATCCATGATTGAATTAAGGACTTTTTCCGTTTTACCTTTTCGATCATTTTAACTTAAAGTTCCATTATTTTCTATTGAAAGAATCACCAATTATAAAACCATACAATTGGTAAACCACCAGAGAACACAAAGTAAACCGATGGCCAAGATCTTGTTATTCTATCTTTCAATCCCCGAATAATGCCTTTAAGTAGATAACATTTACTATCGTTAAGATAGCCATGGATTCCGTATCTATGAATATTGATTTCTCCATCCATAAGTCATGCACCCAAAACACAAGTATATTGACCATGAATTAACAGTGTCTCACCTGTAGTGCATTAAAATACAAAAGTCATGAATGCGAATTCAAGTAATCATTTCAGGATTAAGATTAATGCAGGATGATAATCAAAGTGTCATTGATTCTTATAAACGGAATTATTATACCGAATCAATTAACACTTTAGGTCCAGTCCAATGTCATACCTCAATACTGGTATACATTAAAGTTTCTACTCGGAACCTATCCGATGGTCAAGACAAACCATCCCTCCAAAGAAGTAGACAACTTGTACAATCTTATCATGAATAAGATCCCCAAATCTTATTCCATCGATTGCGGACTATTTATTTAGACTGTTATCAAATTACCACGTCTTCTATGTATACCCCGTATACATATGGTAATCTGATATATTACCAACAGTCAAGGAGTATTTTATGTTTGCTCAAAATAACCATACAATCAACAAATGAAAGTAAATAGGACACATCTTATTAAACATGAATAACCTCCTCTTATTAATATCAAAATGTCATATTTACAGAAAATCCCTAATATTGATTTTCTATCCTTAGGGCACATTTAGATCCCAACAATCTCCCACTTGCCCTAAGCGAGTAAATGTGACATATTACGCATCCTCATGCCTTCAACGTGTTCTTCGAATCTTCTGGCCACCAAAGTCTTCGTGAACGGGTCAGCAAGATTGTCCTCTGATGCGATTTTGCAAACCGTCACATTTCCACTCTCAACAAAGCCTCTGATGATGTGATATATTCTGTCAATGTGCTTACTCCTCTTATGATGCCTAGGATCCTTGATATTAGCTACTGCTGCACTGTTGTCACAGTAAAGCACTATAGCTTTATCCATACCAGGAACGACCTCAAGGTCACCAAGGAACCTACGGAGCCATACCGCTTCCTTTGATGCCTCACTGGCTGCCACATACTCGGCTTCCATGGTCGAGTCAGCAATGCAAGATTGCTTAATACTCCTCCACACAACGGCACCACCTCCAAGGGTAAAAACAGATCCTGAAGTCGATTTCCTTGAATCCTGATCTGATTGAAAATCAGAATCAGTGTATCCTCTAGGAACAAGGTCCTGACCGGAATACACAAGCATATAGTCCCTCGTTCTCCGTAGATACTTGAGTATATGCTTGACCGCACCCCAATGGTTCGGTCCCGGATTCGACTGATATCGACTTACCATACCAACCGCAAAACAAATGTCAGGCCTAGTGCATAACATAGCGTACATAAGACTACCTACTGCTGATGCATAAGGTACGTTTTTCATACGCTCCCTTTCTTCCGATGTCTTGGGACAGTCATCTATAGAAAGTTTGATTCCAATCCTGAAAGGTTGGGCACCGTTCTTGGAATCTTTCATAGAAACCTCTCAAGTACTTTGTCAATGTATGAAGCTTGAGAGAGTGCTATCGTTTTGTTCTTTCTATCTCTAAAGAGTTGAATACCAAGAACTTAACTAGCCTCTCCTAAGTCCTTCATGTCAAACTGTTTGGCTAACCAAACTTTGACAGATGATAATGTTGCCACATCGTTTCCAATAAGCAATATATCATCCACATAAAGTATAAGAAAAATCACTTTCTCATTCTTGATACATTTATAAACACATGGTTCATCAATGTTTTGTTCGAATCCATAGGTTTTGATCGCTTGATCAAACCTAATATTCCAAGAACGAGATGCTTGCTTTAATCCATAAATGGATTTAAGCAACTTGCATACTTTATCTTCTTGGCCTTTTGTCTTGAACCCGTCTGGTTGTATCATATAGATATCTTCTTCAAGAGAGCCATTCAAGAAAGCTGTCTTGACATCCATTTGCCAGATCTCATAATCGAGAGCAGCCACAATGGATAAAAGAATGCGGATTGACTTGAGCATTGCTACAGGCGAGAAGGTTTCTTCATAGTCGATTCCTTCTTTCTGCGTATAGCCCTTCGCTACAAGTCTTGCCTTGAAAGTTTCCACTTTCCCATCCACACCTCTCTTCCTCTTGTATACCCACTTACACCCAATCGGTTTTATGCCTTGGGGTAACTCTACAAGTATCCAGACCCCGTTGGAATCCATAGATTCCATCTCGGTGTTCATAGCTATTTGCCAAATACTAGAATCAACATCCTCCATAGCTTCTTTGTACGTAGCCGGATCATCATGTTCTATGGATTCTGTTTCAAAAACTTCACCATTGAACATGTACCTTTCAGGTTCCCTGATAATCCTCCCACTACGACGAAGCTCCCCTGGTTGTTGATTCTTTAGCGGTTTTTCCACAGGGTTTTCTGTGACTTTAGGAACATCCAAACCCGAAGTCATCTCCTCAAGCACTACTTTGCTACAAGGTTTAAAGTCTTCTATGTAACTTTCCTCCAGGAATGTTGCATGTGTAGAAACAAAGACTTTATTTTGCTTCGGATTATAGAACAGACCACCTTTTGTCCCTTTTGGATAGCCAACAAACAAGCACACTTCTGATCGCGACTCCAACTTCTTCGCTTCCTTATCCAGGACGTGTGCTGGACAACCCCAAATTCGAATATGATTCAAATTAGGTTTCCTACTCGTCCATAACTCGTAAGGAGTTTTATGAACCGATTTGGAGGGAACGTTATTCAAAAGATAGCATGCAGTTTGTATGGCGTGCCCCCAAAATGACAAAGGTAATGTGGAGTAACTCATCATAGACCGGACCATATCCAATAGGGTCCTATTCCTTCTCTCAGCTACACCATTCTGTTGAGTAGTACCAGGTGCAGTTAATTGGGATTGTATCCCATTCTCTATCAAATATCCTAAGAACTCATTCGATAGGTATTCCCCACCTCGATCCGATCGAAGTGTCTTAATGGACTTGCCTAATTGTTTCTCCGCTTAAGCCCGAAATTCTTTGAACTTGTCAAAGGCTTCGCTTTTGTGGATCATCAAATAAACATATCCATACCTCGAGTAATCATCAATAAAAGTGATATAATACTCATACCCACCACGTGCTTCTATGTTCATGGGACCACAAACATCCGTATGCACTAGTTCTAAAAGTTCCTCAACACGACTGTCCTTGGCTGCAAAATGCCGTTTAGTCATCTTGCCCTCCAAACAGGATTCACATTGTGGCCAAGGTTCAACCTCATACAAGTCAAGGCATTCCTCCTTTACCATCCTTTGAATTCTGTTAAGGCTTATGTGACCAAGTCGTAAATGCCAAAGATATGATTTGTTAGAGTGAGAAGACTTATGTCTTTTAGAGTTCTTTTCCAATTCTGTATCAAGCAGTGAGTGCATCTTAGGTTTGATAAAATAAAGATTTCCATGCATTCATCCATTACAGATAAGAGAATTGTTTTTCCTAATAACAACTTTATTATTAAAAGAAACTGAATAAGAATCTTTAATCAAACAAGCTACCGAAATTAGGTTCCTCTTGAAACTAGGAACATAAAAACAATGTCTCAAAACAATAAACCTAAATTCATCAAAATAAAGATGCACGTCTCCCACTGCTTCAGCTCGCACCAACGTCCCATCACCGGTTCTTAACGTGAAGTTCTCCTCATGCAGACTTCTCGTTACCTTGAACCCCTGTAGAGAAATACAAACATGGTTAGTAGCTCCAGAATCTATAACCCAATTGTCCTTAGATTCTTCCACTAAACAACCCTCAAGATACAGAACATCGAAATTACCTTTTTGCTTTAGCATGGACAGGTATTCTCGACAATCCTTCTTGAAATGTCCTTTCTTCCCACAGTGAAAACACTTAACCTTTTTGGGATCCACCTTCCACTTCTTAGTCTTAGTAGACTTCTTAGTAGCAGGTGCATCCACAGCAGGTTTCTTCCCCTTGTTCTTCCCATTTTCCTTCTTCCTTTTGGGATTAGGAGCAGGCGAACTAGGTTCAGCCACATTCGCCTCAGTCTTAGATCCAGAACCCTTAAAAATGTTCTCAAAGGCTTGCAACTCTTTCATTAATTCCGTTAAAGACATCTCCTTCCTGTTAAGGTTGTAAGATGCCTGAAACAAATCGAAATCCTTGGACAAGGTTTGGAAAACCATGACCAATTGAGTTGCAGAATCGATCTCAGCCCCATTTGTCTGAGCTTCAGACAAATAAGCCATGACTTTCATCATGTGCTCCTTGATGGGAGTTCCAACATTCTGCCTGCAGTTCATGAGACCTTTGGTAGCATCGGTCTTAGCCTGGATAGTTTGTTCACCAAACATTTCCTCCAGGTTATCCATGTTCTGCCTAGCAGTTTGATGCTCTTCATAATGTTTCTGGAGCACGTTAAACATGCTCGCCCGAATATAGCACATAGCACTTAGGTTGAAATTGTCCCAACGCTTAAGCGCTACAAAATCCCTATCAGGAGCATCGATCGCAGGCGTGGGTGGTCTAGGTTGGGTTAGGACGAAACTGTGTTTCTCAAAGTTTAGGACGATAAGCAAGTTCCTTTTCCAGTCATTAAAATTTTCGCCGGTTAATTTGTTTTGCGTAAGTATCACAGATAAAGGGCTCGACATTTTGATCTATAATAAGAAAACATGTAATAAGTACGAGCAAACATCCTATTAGTTTATAAAATATGGTTTTGTAATTAAACAAAAGATCTATATGCAATCTAAATGTTTATGTGTAAAATCCTTAAAACACATACCTTACAACGATAATTCCTAGCTTCCGCTTTCTAAGCTACCGAGGGGTAGTACATAGAATAACTAGCCAAGAACACGGATCCCTTCCGATTAATACATATTTGTCCATGAAACAAATTCCATTAAATATATATTAACTATCGTTTATTTGGCCACTACTTTATATAACAGAGCCTCGAGGGAGGGTTAATAAATAAAGTAGCATGAGTGTGTAACCATCGTTTCCAATTTTGAATCCATATTTTACATCCGCCACCGAGGGGTGATCTAAACATAAAATATGCCCAAAACCGTTATCCTTTCGGAAATCCAAATCAGTGTGCGCTCTAGGTAAGATACCTATCCGAAGGGAATTCCCGGGTCAAAACCGAGTAGTAGGCACTACCATGCGTAACTATTGGACCAACGATGGAGGCCGTAGGTCTTAGTGTGTAAAACCTTCTCCCACTCAATCTTTTAAATTAGGGTTTTTGTTTTTCATGCAACAATATTTATTGAGTGGCACTCCTAGTCTATAGGCATGGTGCAATACATCATGAAAGTAGCAACTAAGCAGCAGCATCAGCAGGGTGCAAAATATGGAAACAGCCGTGGAGCAGGATTCCAGCCTAGAGAAAAGAAAATTGCAAAAGTACAAAAATTAACCGAAACAGAGAGCGGCCGCAGGGAGAGCCAGGCCGGCCGGCGGCAAGGCTTCCTTCTCCAATGTCACATCTTTTTAAAATTTAAATTTCAAAAAAAAGGTTATATGTGATTTTTAATTTTAATCAAAATTATAAAATCTCAAAATTTAAATAAAAAAATCCGGTTATTTAAATTTTAAAATTCAAAAATTTGAAATTTCAAAATTTCAAATTTAAATTTCAAAATTTTAAAATTCATAATAATATCCATTAAATTTAAATTTAAATTTTTAATTTTGATTTCCAAATTATCAAGATCACATATCATTGGAAAATTAAATTTTCAAAAGATTTTGTGATTTTTTTTATTATTTAAAAAAACGTTTATTTTTAATTAAAAAATTCCAAAAAATTAAAAATAACATCCTTTGAAAATTTCCATACCTTCGTTCATCTTCAATCTCCTCGAATCCATTGTAGCCAGCCCTAATTTTACAAAAATTCCTACGCCGTTTCCGGCTTACAAAAATTCTAGAAATTGAAATAACGACCTAGCGGTGATAATAAACCGCATCTATTACACTTGAAAAAACCTAGATACAAATTCTAACCTCTATGGAATCATGACCGGCATAATTGAACAAGCATCAAATATTACAAAATAATATTAAGCATTCATTCATAATATATTTAACATACTCAAAATAAAACCTAGAGTGCCAACTCTCTAAAATATTTCATTAATGCATACAGAGAAATTTATTTGATCAAATAATTTATGTCATATATATGATCATGAGTTGGCTCTGATACCAGTTGTTGGAAAAATCGGATCGGTAATCAGAGTTACGGCGCAGCGGAAGTTTTAAAATTTTTATGCCGTTTCCGGAAAAGAATCTCATGATGCATATAACAATAAATTAAATTTATGATCAAGCGTACCTTTATTCTTGGATTCCGGAATTACTAGAGCGTTTGACCAACGTCTCTTCTCTATTATTCTCGAGTTCCACGTCTCAGAGTGTGTGTGGGCACACGTTCTATGAATCCAAGCGACCGGTAATGCTTTTCGAAGTCTAGATCCCTCTTTCTCAATTCCGATGTACCTCGTGAGAATATGATCAACATTTTTCCATCAAAACTGCAAAACAGGAACCGGTTAACCTTCTTATGAAAATCACACTACGGTTTAACCTTCCTCTCAGTTTTGGTTCAATAGAAATTTTCTCTTTTTTTTTTTTTTTTCTCACAAGATAGCCGAATTATGATGTTCCGGAAAAACTAAATTTTTTCCTTTTCTCCAAAAACGTTTTTTGCTCTTGAAAAATTACCAAAATTAGTTTTTCATGAATCCCTAGCCTTTATATAGAAGTTCAATCCTTTTTCAAAATTCATCTAAAAAAAAATAATTATTATTTTTCTGGATAAATTTTTGAATCAAAAGATCATACAACTTTAGGGCTAGAATTCATTGAACCTAAAAACGTTTTTCAAAGAGGAGAATCTTCCTCAAAAATTCGGCCACATTGAGTTTGTTAAGCTAGATGGGTGATTCAAATTTTAAATCAAGAATCTAGACTAGTCAAAAGATCCTAGTCCTATCTAGATCAAATTCTTTTAAACCTTGTTTTGAATTTAAATAAGATTCACTTATTGGATTAATAGTTTCCATAAACATTAACCATATTAATTAATTTAAATCAATGAAATATTTCAAATTTCCTTTCCTCAAAAAAACGTGAACCACTTTTAATTAGGAAAGAAAAATACATGAAATAATCTCCATTATTTAAATCAATTAATAATTTAATGTTAGGAATTTATTTGAATAATTTTTAAACAAAATTTTTCTTCCCTCCACCTATCTAAAAACCGTGCACCATATTGAGATTAGGAGAGAAAAATTTGTTTTTCCAAAATTAAATAATCCAAACACAATCTTATTCCAAAATTCAAATTAACCAATCACATGTTGACAATCATTTGTCTACAAATTTTACATGTCCAATCCTTTCTGGATTGCATGTTAGAGAGTAACATGTCTTATTAGACATTACTAAATTCTATTTAAATTTACCGATCTCATAAGGAACAAATCCCGAGATGCTTTATGGAACTATGCGAGCTAATAGAGGGACCCGATGGAAATATGTAAAGAGGCTCCTATAATTGTGAAAAATTAATCCCAGATTAATTATTCATCAATTATCAACTTCAAAACTATTCCACTAAAAGTTTGAAGCTGAACTCCTGTTTACATACCGTATTACGAAAGCTCTCTCACTTAGTGCTTCTTCCATGATTTATTCATCGCTTGCTTAATCCCCATATGTCATCCATGATTGAATTAAGGGACTTTTTCCGTTTTACCTTTTCAATCATTTTAACTTAAAGTTCCATTATTTTCTATTGAAAGAATCACCAATTATAAAACCATACAATTGGTAAACCACCAGAGAACACAAAGTAAACCGATGGCCAAGATCTTGTTATTCTATCTTTCAATTCCCGAATAATGCCTTTAAGTAGATAACATTTACTATCGTTAAGATAGCTATGGATTCCGTATCTATGAATCTTGATTTATCCATCCATAAATCATGCCACCCAAAACACAAGTATATTGACCATGAATTAACAGTGTCTCACCTGTAGTGCATTAAAGTACAAAAGTCATGGATGCGAATTCAAGTAATCATTCAGGATTAAGATTAATGCAGGATGATAATCAAAGTGTCATTGATTCTTATAAACGGAATTATTATACCGAATCAATTAACACTTTAGGTCCAGTCCAATGTCATACCTCAATACTGGTATACATTAAAGTTTCTACTCGGAAACCTATTTGATGGTCAAGACAAACCATCCCTCCAAGGAAGTAGACAACTTGTACAATCTTATCATGAATAAGATCCCCAAATCTTATTCCATCGATTGCGGACTATTTATTTAGACTGTTATCAAATTACCACGTCTTCTATGTATACCCCGTATACATATGGTAATCTGATATATTACCAACAGTCAAGGAGTATTTTATGTTTGCTCAAAATAACCATACAATCAACAAATGAAAGTAAATAGGACACATCTTATTAACATGAATAACCTCCTCTTATTAATATCAAAATGTCATATTACAGAAAATCCCTAATATTGATTTTCTATCCTTAGGGCACATTTAGATCCCAACACTAAGGCGTTACACTGTTCCTCATACACCCATCTCATTTCACTATAAATAGGACAATTCTGAGCTTGATGGTCCACCCCTCTATAAACGAATCACATGTCATGTGATTCAACCTTTGCAACCATGTGGATTCCTATATTATCTTTGATCTTGATGGCCTCAATTTGCCTTGTCAAAGCTTCGACTTGGCTTTGAGGTTGTCTTCTTCCCTTAAATGATAGACCCCAACTGGTCGAGACCTGCTGGCGCTGTCAAAAGGACTTGGTCTAGTCCACATGTGGGCTTTTTCAGCTAAATCATTCAAGTACTCAATAGCTTCGTCGGGATCTTTGTGTAGGAACTCACCGTTGCACATCATTTCCACGAACTGGCGCTTCCGGACTGTGAGTCCTTCGTAAAAGTAGCTGACCAAGCGCCAACTCTCATACCATGGTGGGGACACAGATTTAACAAATTTTAAACCGTTCCCAGGCTTGATAAAAAGTCTCATTGTCCTTTTGGGTAAAAGTTGAGATATATCTTGTGAGACCGTTAGTCTTGTGATGTGGGAAGTATTTGTTGAAGAATATAGTTGTCATTTCTTCCATGATCCAATCGACCTAGGTCGCAAATAATACAACCAACATTTAGCCTTGTCCTTAAGAGAGAAGGGGAAAAACTTCAATCTCACAGAATCAGCGACCTCAGCACGGCTATGGAATATGGCCACCACTTCTTCGAATTCCCGAATATGCACGTAATGGTTCTCGCCTTTCTAACCCGTGAAAGGCTGGCAACAGCTGGATCATGCCTGGCTTGAAGTCCTATTGCAGCATATTCGGCGGAAAACATGATGCATGATGGGGTGGCTGTGCGTGTGGGATGAAGATAGTCCTTCAATGTCCTTTTGGATTTTCTTCGTGTTGCGCCATTGCTATCAGATTGCGAAAGATAGTAGCTAACGACGAAGTCAGAAAAAAAGGGAGAAGAAGATGAATTAGAAAAGGTTTCACTAGGGGTTTCTGGATCTAGCCTTCTTGTGAATCTCCCCAGTTCGTCTCTATATCGATGCATTCACCCACGCGGTTTTTTTTTTTTTTTTTTGCTTCACGATTTCAGCTTAGTAAACAACAAACGTGTAATTATAGTGAATAATATCCTCTAAGAATGCTCCCTGGAAAGATTGTTGGGGCGATGCATCCTTAAAAACCAACTCCTAGACAAAACTTCCTTAGATTCAATGTCTTTACGAAATTTCACAATGTTCCCAAACTAATTTTCAAAAGTATTTAATTTTTATGGTATATGAACGAAACTTTAACTAAGTTAAAAAGCCTAAAAACTAGCCTAAATTATCAACCTAATAAAAAAAAAACTAAAGTTTGTACAAACTATAAAAGGAAAAGAAAATCCAAACTAAACAAATGCTAAATTAAATAATTAAATGAAAAAGAAAAATTAAAATTCTCTCTGTTTTTTTTTTTAAATATGTATATATATGTAATCGTAAAACTCGAAAAAGAAAAAGTGAAAATAGTTTTTTTTTATTATAAACGACAATATAAATAAATAAATATATATATTAAGAAAATTGTAACGGAAAAAAAAAATCAAACTGAATAACACTTTTTTTTTTTTAACGAAAGAGAGATTTTTTTTTTTTTTTTTTTTTTTTTGGAAAGGAAAAAAAATGAAAGAAAGAAAAAAAATGCAAAGACTTACCCGGCCTAATTTCATGTTCGCTCTAAAATTGACACCTCCCCGGCAACGGTGCCAAAATTTGATTAACGTCCAAGGATGCACTTACAAAGCGATTGATTGTAGTACAGATCAGGCGGTCGTATCCACATGGAGACAACAACAAAAACAAATAATATTAGTATAATTAAACGTTAAAAATGCAAGAAAATAACATAATGAAAAGTGAAGATATTTTTGGAAGATTTTTGGGATAGAAAAAAATAAACAAAATATGAAAAGATAAAATTTAGGTAGAGGAAAATTCAATAATAAATTAGGCAAGGCGTCGTGAGTCCTTCATATGCTTCGTTTTCCAATTTGAATTTAATATTCCATTTATGACTCAATTGTACACTTCACATTCCAAATGAACATCTGGAAAATATGGAATTAAATATCAACAAAAATTAACAAAAGTGTTTCGGTGGATTAAATCTATATGTTGAAACCAATCAGATTTATCATTATAAGTTATCCAAAATCGACAAAATACTATTTCTAGCAAATTGTAGTAAAAGATAACTCATAAAATAAATCTTTATCAAAATAGAATGTGACAATATTACATAAACAAAGCATGACTGAATTTATATAAAATATTGGCACAAAATATTTTCAATAGAAAAATGAGATGAAGAAATTCAATCCACTAAATTATATAATCTTTACAAACTAAAACAAAATCAAACTCAAATTGGATTATTTAACACATGATATCATCATTAGCCTTACCAAAATGTCTAACCTAGCTTAAAATTAATCTTACAAATTCTAAGAAGAAAACATGAGATGAAAATGCAAGAAGAAGAAAATTACACTTCAAACTCAGCCAAAATTGGTGAGAAAAAACGTCTCATGCTTGCTGCACAGCCTTGCTTTTATAAGCCTCAATGTCCAGCATCTAAAGAGAGATTTTCGGCCCAAAAATCATGATGTCAAGCTGGTAAATCGAGTGGAGACTCATGGTAAACCAGTTGGAGGAAATGGATGGCCTGGGCTGGAGCTGGCACTAGATTTGCACGGGCTTGGCTGAGAATACGACCCGAAACTCTCGCGGGCTTGGTTGAGAACACGGCCCGAAATTCTTACGGGCTTGGAAGGTCTGGGCTGGCATCACATGCGCAAGGGATGAGCTACAGCAGTGGCTACACCTGCGGAAGAAATGAGAGAAAAAAAGGAAAAGGCAAAAAGAAAAAGAAAAAGAAAGAAAGAAAAATAAACTCTAGACAAAGAGATTATGAGTTAAAATTAAACATTTCTAAAATAAATTATTTTGAATTAAAATGATCTGATTTAAATTTAAATTACTTAATAAATTACTTGAACATAATTACATTAACTTATCAATGACCGCCTTAAAAAGAAAAATAACAAAAATAACTGCAAATCATAGAAGCCAACAAAAACTATAGAACATGCATCAAAATGAAGGGGGAAAAAAAACATAATCAGAAAGAAAAAAAAAAAAAGTTTAGGACAATTTTCAGGAGATCACCTTCGCTCCATTGCCACACCTCACACTCGGATCTTCGCCACACGGCCATGGTCACGAGCGGAGGAGATCGGATCTTTGTGGGGTCACCGCATTGGTGAGAGGGGAAATCTGCATATCTCAGGGCACAAAGACCATTGCCACCGCAGTGACTTAAAGGGAGATTTGTAGATCTCCATGAGTGGCCACTGAAGTGGCTTAAGAAGGGGAGATCTACAGATCTTCCTTGCCCTGCGATGAAGATATGTCACTTATGCGCAACCACCGCAATAGCATGAGGACATGGCCCGTGAGGGAAATAGCTCAAGCATTCCGGTGAGGTAGCTTCCATGCTGAGAATAGATCTCGGAGGAAATCTGAAGGCAACCACGACTTGATCTCTCTCGTGGAGCAGATCGAAGCCCGATGCTTCGATCTGAGAGCAACCTACAACGGAGGTCACGTGAATGCGGATCGAGTGACAGAGGGTAGTGGGCAGAGGGGGGTCACCAGAGAAAAATGGAGAGATGGGTTTGGATGGAGATAGAGACGAGGTTCGGGGAAGAGTGAAGGCGAAAGAGGGATTTTGTAAAATGTAAGGGTAATTTGGTAAGTTCAATTCAATTTATTACATTCTTCATTATTGTCATCATGGCATTTTTACCATAAGTCTTTCAATTCTGCTAAAAACGATCTACTTTTTATTTATATTGCAAGTGGCCAAATTATCTCTATTTTTATAGGCTCATAATACGGAATTAGGCTCCTAAGGCCCAAATCCTATGTTCAACAATTATTAATCTTGAAGCTTATTGTTTAAGTCCATAATATGGAAGCTCATGAGGCCCAATCCTACCTCTAATTATTGTTGTCAAAAGGACAATTATCGTTTAAGTTCATAACATGAAATTGAGCCTTCTCTTTCCACTGGTTTAACTAATGGGCTTATTCTTCATAGTTCTAACGAGGCCCAATCCATTTGTTGACTAAGCGTCGGGTTTATCGAGTTGAACTCTCAAAATAACTTATAGTCCGTTTGGTGAAACGGTTTGAGTTGAAATTTTTAAATTTGAGTTGGTTTACTTTTTTAAAATCAGTTATAAGTTTTGTTGACTTTTCAGAAAAAGACAAAAACTGATATGAGAAAGTACAGTTTAGTTTAAGTTGAATGGGTTTACCAAATAAACCCTTAGTCATTGCCGGGCTTGGTTATTTATCGATTCTAAGTAAACTAGTTTATTACTCTCATGAATTATTTATAAATGCCCATTTTTTCTTTTCCTTTTTGTGCATTATGTGTGCAAAAAGGATTTTGTATTGGTACACTCAAAACTTATGATAGAGTTACAGTTTGCAACATTAACTTTATTATTTTGACAATTTGCACCCTGAATTTATAATATGTAGTAATTTGTACCTCATTGACAATCATATTAATCTTTTGAAAGAAATTGATATGTGATTTGTACATGGATTGTTAATTCATTATATAAATAATCATTTTTATCTTTGTTAATTAACAATCTATATGCAAGTGAAGTATCAATTTTTATTAAAAAATCAACATTGTTTATCAATGGGGTACAAATTATATAGATTTGTAAGTTTAAGGCGTAAATTGTCAAAATTAAAAATTCAAAATGTAAATTGTAACTTTATAATAAGTTTAGGGTGCACCAATACAAAAAAATAAAATAAAATAAAATAAAATAATAATTTTCTAAACGGCCTTCCCACATTCGGGTTGAGGTTGATAGAGCATTATTTGGATTTGCCAGTCGATATCTCAAGTCTCGGTTTTGATACTCTCTTTTTTTTTTTTTTTTTTGGATTTTATTTTTTATTTTATTTTTAATCAAAACACCATTTCGCCCAAAGGGGGTTATATACCCCCATGATTGACTCTATGAGAACGATCTCAACCAGCCAATATTCAGCTGCACTCGTGAACCACTAGGGGAAATGCACCAAGAAAGTTACCACTTGATTCATAGCATGCCTACACATATTGATCAATATTATAGCTCATGATAAGTCAAATAACTTTCTGTTTGGCCAATTCTTGCGCATCGATTATTTGTCGCTCACCACGTGTCCTACCATTACAGTTACAAGAGTTAGGAGTTTGGCTAGCTAGTTGTCGACACCATTTTAGACTTGAGGCAAACTGCAATGTCCCCTTGCGCTCGGTGTAGATCTTCACGCCAGATTATGCTTGAGGTGAATGCGGGTGCGACCTTTGTGCACTCCAGGTAGACCCCAACATGTTATGCTCGAGGCAGGCGTCGATAGCACCAAACGATGCGGACGGCAACGCCAACCTAAGCTCCAGGTGAACCTTGAGGCCACGGCCTTGAGCTCAAAGAATGAACAAGTAGGAGCAAGGACGATACTACAAATCATGCATATACAATTTGATACGCACACGCACCCAAGTAATCTGAGTTAACCAGTATACGTGCCGCAGAACTCTCTATTTCACCATTTCACACATATACAACATTCCAATACTTTTCACAAATACCCTTCTAACTTATGTATCAGAGTGCCTTTTGTACATGTACAACTGGCGTACCACCAAAGTTTAAAATTATCTTCTAAATTATCAGATTGGTATCTTTTATTGTCTGTTTTTAACAGAATGAACCATTGATACTGATTCCGGAACATATAATAAGAGTGCTTCCTCGTAATTTTAATTTGCTAAATCCTCGTTTCTATAAATAGTTGGAAAATCGTGTGTTTAAGGCAAAAGCTTAAGGATGCAATCTCTACTAGCGGGTGTAATAACCATATGGAAAGGAAGAACTGAATTTTTAAAGAGAAATGAGAATATTGGTCCCATTATATACAGCAAATGAATCTATTACAATCAATCACACGCAAATTTCCCAAGGACTTCTTTCATGTCTTACAAAACAAGTTTACAAACAAGCAGCAACCGAAACAACTGAATTGAATTGTATTGTTTTCACCTGCAGTCGACTTCTGGAGATGGTGGGAAAATATGTTTTGTCAGCCACTGAAAAGGCCTCAACAGCTGTGCCCTCTTCTTGCGCCAGAACCAAATGGCAGCATTGTATTGCTCGTTGCGTATCTTACGAGTCGCTGCTTTCCAGTCGTACTTCTCCATCTCTTCACGTGCTGCTTTTCCAGTTGTTTCCCTAAGTTCCTGGTTGTGCAACAGTGGTTGTAATTTGCTCAAGCAGTCATCGAGATCTCCGGGGCTAAAGAGAAAGCCAGTCTTCCCCTCTTGATCTGCAGGAATTATGTCCGGGATTCCACCTGCACGGACAGCAACCACGGGAAGACCGGAAGACATAGCCTCTAAAACAACAAGCCCAAGTGTCTCGGATTCAGAAGGCATGACAAAAACGTCCCCGCTGGCATAAGCCTGAGATAGCTCTTCACCTCCTAGCATTCCGGTGAATACTGCAGGCATACCAGCGAACATTTTCTCCAGGTCCTCTCTGCCAAGAAAAGTGCGTAATTTATAAAATGAAATTCCAATGCTTAGTCCATTGTGGGTTAAAACTTCTCCAGTTTCTCATCAAAGTGGAAATCGGTTTGGGAGAAAAAAACGAAAAGAGAAGAAAAGAAAAATCTGACAGATTTCTCTAAGAGATTTGAGCTCCAACAAGTAAACTTGGGCATTGTCCCTTTTGCATTAAAAAACCGAGATTTCCAAAGTATCAGTGTATACCTGTAAGGTCCGTCTCCAATAAAAGCAATTCGTGCTTCCGGAAGTCTGTCCATGACGCTGTTAAATCAAAGTACTAACAACCGTCAAATGCAGGAAAATACGTACATAAATGAATGCAATGGCACTAACAAGCATATAATGACCACAAGAAGGACAACTTTATATCTACAACCACAAGGCACTGGGAAACATTCTAAAAGATTTTAAAAGTCTTGTTTTATGCTTCGCAAACATTAGGGATTATAGTTTCTAACACATCAGTCTCTATGTTACTCTTATTTCTACCAAAAGAATATCTGGCGAAAAATTCGATCTATTTCCACGTGGCAAGATCAGAGTAGCACTACCTACCTCTTTAGGAAATCCAAACTTTTCTCAACTCCAAGTCGCCCGACATGAACTATCAATGGTCTTTCAGGTTCACCATTGCTGTTTAAAACAATAACATAGCATCAAAAGAAAGTCCCAACTCTTTAGGAAATGAGATAGACAACTGATGAAAGTCTTACGTCAATCTAATCCGCATTTCATGAGAGCGGAAACGGGGATGGAAGCTTTCAGAATCGACACCCTTGTTCCAAAGACGTATCTTATTGGCTGAAAATTAGCAACAAAACCATACATCACTGAGAAATTCTAATGGATGGTCAAAAATATATGCAGCTAGTCAAACTGCAGAAATATATTTTAATGAAAGATGTTTTTTGTGGAAAAGATGAACCTTATAAAACTAAAATAGCAATAGCAATAACAATTAAAAGTCGAACCAAAGAGCTCAATGCGAAACAATAAAGTAAGTGATTTTGTGTTCACCTGCTGTCACTCTTGCTGCTTGGAGGTCCCTCCCAATGGCAGCTGACGGAACCAGAGTAAGATCGGCTGCTCTGTGAAGAAACTCTGATATGAAAATACCAAATTGTTTATCATATATGGTAATGTTAAACATTGCAGAAAAGAAAGGAAAGTCTACATACTTATTATCAGCCACATCGGTTGCACCAGCCAACTAAATGTATATCTTGGGATGTATCTGCAGATAGATGCAAAGAGTAAATCTCAGCTTTAGGTGTCTGTAATATGTATCGTTTTCTAAATCTAAGAAATTTGTAAGTTGCTTGCATGATTTAAGAAGCAGCACCTCATGCAGTTGTAGAATTCAAACTAATTTAACTATGACATCATTATATATAAATGAATAAAATAAAGATCATAAAGAAAGCAAGAAAATCAAACTCACACTGGTACATGAGTGTGATAAGACATCACAATCGGAACGGATAACAGCTTTGCAATAACTAGAGCGCCAAAAACCTGTAAGGTACAAAATGTTAGCCATGATTTGATTGTTCATCTCTCTCAATATATGAAAGAAAAATAACAATAAATTAAGCAAAAACATGATGGAGAAGTAAAACTTGCCATGATCCCAGGCGAGGACGCATGTATTATGTCAGGCTTAAACCGAGCAACCTCAGAAATTATTCTTGGGCTCAATGCTAAAGACAGGGGTACCTTCTGATACCAGGGGCAGGGAAAACTGAGGGGGCAAAAAAGAAGAAACAAGCGAGAGAAAAAAAAAAGCAATGAGGAATTATTACAATAAATAAATTAATTAATTAATTAAAAAAAGTAAAATGAACCATCAAAATGTAAATGTTGTCAGAAATTAGATTGCACAACAACCTTCGGGATCCGATCAACTTTGCTCCATAAAATTCCTGGGGCACTCCTTCATGTGTTGTCACAACCATCACCTATATCATTATCAGAAAGTGAAAGTTGTGACTACTTCCAAAGTAAATCTTATATTAATAAGAAATAAAAATTAATAAATAAACTCGCTTTAAAGCAAGATTATATCCAACCTAACTTGAAATTACTAGTATAAGAGCATCTCCATTGTAACGACAAATTTCATGTGCCAAAGCCATATGTTGACATTTGGGTTGGAAAGCAAGATCATATCAACCTTGACCTTTTCATTTAATCATTATAATTGTCATTTTCAAATTATTGAAATACTAAAAGCTTACTTCTTCGTGTTTCAAAGCATAATAACGATGACAAAAAATAGATATAGAATTAGAGATGCAATTATGCATTGGGGGACAAAGTTTGATAACATATCAAATATACTATTTTTACAATTTTTTGGGATAAATATAGCATTGGCACTGGCACTTACATTGAAGATGGTCTAAGGATGAATTCAAGTTCACTTAAATGGAATTTATAGTTGGTTTATCATCGAAAGTGGTTACCACATAGTATATACTGAATTTTCTTAAGTTGAACAAGTTTTTATGTAATATATGAGAGAACTAAAAACAACATACCTCATCACCCATTTCGCGCAAGTATCTAATAAAATTCTGGAACCGATTTTTATATCCTGACACATATCTGCAAGGTCGACAAATAAATAGATTGTTTGTAATTGTAGAAGGGGGGAAAAAAAAAGTTCTCAGTGAACACTCTGTTCATGTAACAGGGCATACAGATAATGCTGTTTACAAAATAGCTTAATATCAGGAAATACAAAATGAATAATAAGAATCAGAATGTGCATGTCCATAGCGTTGTAGCTCATAATATATTTCTAATCACGTCAAACCGTTTTCGTATTTTAAGACATGAACTGTAGAAGATCAGACAAAAAATACTTCTCTACAACTATGTGTTTCCCACCGTCCTTTAAAAGAAAAGTGCAATATTGATTCCCCACCCTGTTACCCCGATTACCCCCCGAAAGCAGTTTTAAGTGATTAGCATGGGCATGAACAGAAGCACCAACAATACGAAATATCAGCAACAAAGCACTGAAGATATAGTCAAATGAACTGAGTTCGCAACTATTTGCGGCTGAAAAAATACCAGCCCAGATTAACAACCATGAAGAGTACACAAAATATTCTAATAGACTTTTTTGCTTGGTTATGAGAATTACACGGAGAATGAAAATAATATCAAGACCCAGAGACTACAACAAGGCAAGAAAAGTAAAGGCAAAGCCAATACAGAAACAAATAAAGATACTTTAAAAAAAATAAAATAAAAGCTAAGAACGCCTATAATGTTCATGAATGTCCTGCGAAATTAATCAATCTGAAAAAAAAAAAAAAAAGTAATTAACCTATACAATTATTGACCACAAATATCAATCAATTTACAATAAATTGATTGACCACGACGAGTTAAAAGGGGAAAATGGAGATCATCATACGAGGGCACTGTTACACGTAAGAATAAAATAACCATCCTAATTGAAAGCAAGTCCATTATATTCAAAGAAACGATAACTTAAATCCAAGATCCACATGTATAACAACTTAAACACTGAGCAAGAACAAAAGTTCTCATTAACAGCTGTCTAATGGGCTTAGGTAGAACTCATCCCTAAAAGCCAAGTACTTTAGCGATGTGGGACAAATTCACAATTATGCCCTCTCTCATACCTGCTATGTCATGCAAATGGGCAGAGGTCCAAATCCACCATCGCCTGCAACGTCTGGCTCTCACAACATGTTAATTTCTCAATCCATCTTAAAAGCTTAAGCTATTAAGAGGTGAGCTAACAATAGTTTTATATTCTTACACCCCCTCATGTGTAGGCCGGACTATGGGCAAACACGTATTTTGAACTTAGGATCTCCCGCTCTAAAACCATGTCAAATGAACTTGGTAGAACTCATCCCCAAAAGCTAGCTCAAGGGAAGAGGATGGCCGATCCACATATAAATACCACAGCATCCCAATAATTTAGCGATTTGGGACAAATTCACAATCTTACAACAGCAGCTGGTACAACAAGCTTAATTATTATGAAATAGCCATTTCACAATTATCCAAGTAACCAAATGGCTAAGCAAGAAACAAACCAAAAAACTTACCACATAATGCTACCAAAAGTTAAATCACCATCACTAAAATCGAGTCCAAATTAGCAATGAGCATAATGATATAAATGAACAAACCAAGATTTAAAATTCACACAAGTAGCAGCTGGTGTGGCAAAGCTAGAGAAAACACTAAAAAACTTTTACTACAAAACACAAAAAAAATCTGAATTACCCATCACAAAAAAAGATTCAAAAAGAAATGTAAAGAGAGACTCACGCAAAAGGAGAAGGCTCAACAAAGAGAGCAATACGACGAGGGCTGGAATTGTTCTCGGAGTCCAAAAGAGGAGGACCCTCTTCCTCTTCCTCTTCTTCAGGCCTAACCTCAGTAATAGTCATATTATTACTTGCTTCAACGCCAAGCTTTGTCGGTTTCCCAGCTCCTCTCAAAAAAAGACAAGTGGGTTTTGCTCTAGAGGATTGGAAAGGAGGAAATCTGACACAAACAGGAGCTGAGAAATAGGAAGAAGAAGAAGAAGAAGAAGAAGAAACAGAAGAGGAACAAGTAGTGGCTCTGGAGAAAGGGAGGGGACGAGAGAGAGAGGGATTTATAGAGAGAGAAGTAGAAGTCATGTTGATGAATGATTGAGCGAGAGTAAAATATAAGGTGGAGTATAGGAGATCGGTTTTAGAGGTGGGGTTTTTGAATTACTCTTTTTTTTTTTTTTTTACATTTTTTTTTTTAAATTAAGTAAAGCAAGCAAATTGAATTGTGGCCTTGTGGGTTTCGGTTTTGGAGGAAGAAAACGATTTTTTGAAGGAAATCTGTGGGGAAGGGGAGGGACTTTAGGAATGGATATTCTATTGGGTGAGCAACAAGGAATCAAATGGGAAGCTCTCTCAGTATATGCTTTTTCCCATTGGGTATAAACTACATAAACAAAAATACCCATTTTTCTTTCTTTCTTTCTTTCTTTTCTTGCACGCTTGGGAGTCAGCATCCATTCTACAAACCAATCCTCTCCTCACCTTAATTAATTATTATAATATGGGATTTTCCCCAGTAAACAAAACAAATTCTTTGGTGGGTTATTTTGTATTTTCTGCAACAACACTAAAATATATCAAATTAAAGGCATGTTTGGTGCAAAAGTTCAGTTTGAATTGAGTTGAAAATTTTAAATTTGAATAGTAATTTTTATTGATTTTTTCAGAAAAGACAAAAAAACTTTTTAAAAAAGATAAAAATTATGATAAAAAAAATATAATTTAGTTTGAATGGAACTTATGTTCCAAACAAATCCTAAATACGAGAGTTTTCTTGCTTTGAATATCTAGTAGGATCGTATTTCAAAATATTTTTGTTTTCTTGCAAGTATACTCTACCAAAAAAAAAAAAAAAAAGCACTTCAAATGGAAATAATCATGTCCATTTTCAACAATTTAATAGGTACTACCGAACTAGTATATTCAACATTTAGTAATTTTTCTGCTTTTCTACGGAGCTTTTTACAATACTTAGGGTGCGTTTGGACCACAAGTCTAAATCCATGGATTTTAACTCAATTTTTATCTTTTTCTCCAAAAGTTTTTTGTCTTTTTTAAAAAAGTACACATCAATCACTATTTAAACTTATCAATTTCAACTCAAACTCATACACCAAACAAACCCTTAAACGTTAGTTCTGGCCACAATTGCAGTAAAATTAAAAAGATGTAAACATCAAATCTACAACAGTGATAAATATTTATTTTGCTTATTAGTTATTTTCAAATAAACAAAAGAATAAATTCATACTTTTGACGTGTGATATTATTAAATGATGACCATAATTTTTTATTTTTTTATTTTTGTTATTATCTTTAGTTGTTTTTTCATAATTGTTCCGTGCCCTACTCTCCTACTTCAAGCATCTAATCATATGAATTACGGAAAATAGAATTTTTAGATTTGGAGATTCTGCTATCATGAGTTTTTTCCCCCTTTTTTGCTTTTTTTTTTTATTTTAAATTTTTAGTGCCTAATAAAATAAACAAATAAATAAATAAAACTTATTGGAACATTTAGGATGTTACAATACAAAAAGCTAAACGTCATTATACAAGGTTCCATATTTATTTATACTAAAAAGAGAAAAGAGAGTAGATGAAAATATGTTCATTATTTGTTTAGTCAAAAAAGAAAAAAGTTGTCAATGATTTTTTTTCTTTTTCTTTTTTTTTTTTTTTTTTGGCTTATTATTTTATTTGTAACTTTTATAAGTGTCACTGCTATGCCATTAATAATTCAGGCATAAGTAATATGCAAACTTGTTGCCAAAACGGCAATTCCCAGTTCACCAGGAGTATCCTTATCACTACCACTTGACAAATTCCAACAAAACAAAGAGCAATTCTCAACGTTTCTAACGTTTTCAAGTTTTCAATGAATATGATAGGTTAGTGGTTGATTACTTTAAATTCGTCACCACATGATCTTACAGAACAAATTATATCTTTGAGAATTGAGATAGACAATTTGACATCTTGTAAGTGTACAGTGTACATTCAATACATAAATAACTGATAGAGAATTGAGATAGACAGCTAACCAGATAAGAAAATGGGATAACATATATGATTTCGGAACATGATAGAAAAGATTTTACAAATTTTCCCTGAACTATACTATTAGTGTCAACATGCCTCCGAATTCTAAACGTACATGTTGTGTCCCCAAAACTATAATATGTTTTTAGATTTACTCCCAAACTTTGAAACGTGCTATATTTTGAATAGAATTGTTGAGTTATCGCTTGATTTAAGATTAAATATAACAGTTCGGAGTTGAATGCTCTTACTCAAAAATAAATTAGTTAACCAACAAATTTTAGATATATTCTCTCGTTGGAGCAGCTGCTTAAAAAAAGAAAAGATGACAAAACAAGTAGAGAAAGAACTTTAACTCAATTCGATTAGTTAAGGATTTAAATAAATAGATGAGTTTGACACTTCTCATATGTTTCAAAATTCAAGAAATGAATTTAAAGATGTATAATAACTAATGAGTACAAGCACTCATGAGTTATTTTCTAGTCAATAATTACCAAGAAATTATAACTTAGTGGGATACATTTATGGATTCACTTGATTTCTTCTCTTAAAAATTATTGTAATCAATCTGTCTTATAATAAATTATGGAAATGTACTTGCTATGTAGACCAAAAAAATTAAATAATAACTATTCATACAACAAGCATGTTTCATAATTTAAAAAGTATGTTAACATATAGTCCACTTGGAATTCTTAAAATTTTTCCTAAATAATATGTATGTATGTCTGTCTCTCTAAGCTTAACGAGAGCAAGTACACAAGTCATGCACCAAAATTCAAGCTGGTGAATTTCAAGCAATGATATATTTACCCAAAAGAAAAAAAAGAAAAAAAAAAAGGAAAGATAAATTGACAATATATTTATCTCAATTTGGGCCGCTGGTCCTGGCCAGGCTGGGTACTGGGCGTAAACGTGGCTGTTGGGTAACATTATTCTAAAGATGGTCCCCCTTTGAACGTGCTCTTTGAATCACACACGACACAGTCTCTCTCTCTCTCTCTCTCTCTCTCTCTCTCTCTCTCTCACTCACTACACTAAGCCATTGTACTTTTGGGACAACTGTTGCCTCATGATGGTAAAAAGGTTGTGCAGCTTGGGCATTGTGCTCCCTTGTCTCCGTAGAGATCACAATCTAATTAATGACTTAGGTGAAAAATTAGATAACTTTAGGGTGAAAAATAAAAAGATAAAATAAAATGAAGGACTACAAATGAAGAAATGTACTTATATTCGTTTTGGACGGAAACAATAACTTTTTTTCTCCTTTCTATATATTTTCTTACATGTTTTAATTTTCGATTAAAATTTTTTTAGTCAGTACAAATTAGATAGAAAATCACTTAAGAGTTCTACATTAAAATTAAAAAGGAGAAATATATCTTATCAGGGCACTTTAAAAGAAATTGGTAAGGAAATTAGAAGACAAAAGTATTGATAAATATCACATTTAATAAAAATAATGTCTTCTAAACTTGTATGAAAAATATTTAAGTGATGACGTTTTCAAAAAAAAAAAAAAAAAATTAGTAGTGACAAATCAAAAGAACGACATATTAAAAAGTATAGAAATTTTTGAGGGAAAAGCCAAAAAAATGGGATTAACATGTAATAAAATAAAATTTTGAGGGGAAAGCGGAAAAAAATAATTTGAACAGGACAAAAAGAGAAAAACAAAACGCACCTTTCAACCAACCAAAGTGTGCCTTTTGGTCAATAGGAAAAGCCAAAAAAGTGGGATTAATATGAATGAAATAAAATTTTGAAGCGAAAGCGAAGAAAAAGGAGGTACAAAAAAAAAAAAAAAACGATTAAATAACTAAAACGAAAAAAAAGAAAAAGACCAATACAATAAAACATGGGGTGTTTGGGTGATGAGTTTAAACTCATCACCATTAATTTAATTTTTGTCTTTTTCTTAAAAATTTTTTTGTCTTTTCTGAAAAAGTCAACTAAAATCACTATTAAAACTTACAAATTTCAACTCAAACTCATTCACCAAACACCCCTTAAAATGAAAAGAAAAAAAAAATTAGGCCAAAAAAAGGTTTCGTTCAAAACAATAACAGGAGTTTTCTTCTTTATATATATGTTACAGAAAAATAAATTGTGTGTGGTGGAGTGACTAGTCGTATAACTACTTTCGTTTAAGGAACGTTCGCATTGATGAAAAAAATGAATAAAGTAAAAAACCGTAAAGAAAATGATAAGTAGATATTCTATAAGTCTACAATAACAAGTGGAAGTTGATCTAGTATTTGATATCGGAGAATCATAAAATATTCTTCTGGAATAATTCTTTGTTCCATTAATGAATTATTCAACCATGTGGGTCATGTACGCAAATGATGTATATAGTCAGTAGTCTAATGGCTCGAATTAGGACTCCAAAATAAAGAGGCGGTGCTGAGGGTGATAATTACATATATTTTGTTCAAAGTTTTTATTGTGATGCATATGATTTGGTTTACAAATAGTCACATGTCTTTGAGTAAGCTAATTTGGAAGCTACTTGTTCTAATTTATCTTTTGGCCTCTTTTGGAGATTTTTCTTTTATCCCACACCATTGCCTTCCCCAACATAAGAAAATCGCCCTTTAAATCTTGATGGTGTGTCCTCCGCCGCTAATACCTTCCAAAGCTTGGTAGTGCTGTGCTAACATTCATGTAAAGAACAAAAAAAATTTGAACCATTTTGATATTTATTTTGTCAATATATTTAGATATTAATTAAACATGTTCATTAGAAATAGAATAATGATTATCATGATTGTTGATTATAAAATAGTATATTAGTGTATTTGAATGGGAAAAAAATAGAGAACAGTTTTTAGAAAATAATTAAAGTAAATAACAAGTTTTCAAAATATTTAGAGCTCAATTAGGAGGCATTAATTGAGATTTTAGATTGAGGTTGAGATAAGTTTTCTAAATATGTGTTTGGATAAAGAAAAACGGTTTACAGTAAAAAAAAAAAATGTAAAATCTCTAAACTGTGTTGGAAAAAAAAAATATATATATATATAAATCTTCGAAATTCTAAAAATTAAAAAAAATAAATAAATAATCACATTTTAATTTAAAATAATAAAATTATAAAAATTTAAAATTTGAGTTTATTGTAGATATTTCGTTACATGAATAGTAAAAAATTATTTAGGATTTAAGGAAAAGATATAATAATAAAAAAATTGGAGATGCGTTTGGAGAAATCCCACAAACACTAGTGAATAGCAGATTTATGGGTGAATGGGTGATATAGCCTAATTAGTAATAAGATTTTAAAATAATAGCATAATTGAAACTAATGCAACCAAATAGAAACAGTAATGCAAAAACCCAAAAATGCTTATTCACTCATCTAGGAAACCAGCCCATTCCTGAAGCTCAGCTGCCATCGCCGCTGGCAACCCAACGGAGCTCCAGCAGATAGAAGATCAGAACCCAGTGCTCGCTAGCGCAGGCAAGATCACCAACATCGGAATTCGCAGTACCCAGGACGATCCGGCATCCTCCTCACGATCGCGATCGTTGGAACTCCACGAACGACGACCGACCATCGTCGGAACTCCACGAACAACCATAAGCCATGCCGTGGAAGTTGTAGCGTCACCATCACCAATCGCGAATCTCTAGCCCGGACGACGAATCGCAAGGACAATCCCTGAAATCGGGAGGAAAATCAGTGCGAAAATAGAATGGAAATCGCCGAAAAACACTGGGATATACCGGAAAATAGTGTGGAATTCGCCGTACGAAGTGTCGGCACCGGATCTTCGGTGTTCTGCGGTGATTTCTCGCCGACCTCCTTGTCTTCTCCGGCAAAAACGTGTTTGGATATGGGTTTTTTTTTTGCCTTTTTGGGACGATTTTAGAATTTTCATAAAAATAGGATTATTATTAATTAACAATAAACCTGTAATTCTCAAAAAAGGAGAAAAAAATCCGTTAATAAATAGATTTCTTATATAAAATAGTGTATTTACTATAAACTCCAATTTTTATCAAATTTATGAGGTAAAAAAAAATTTATACTAACAAATTTTAGTATTTTTTAATAATTTGAGTTATTTAAAAAATTAATGCAAATCGTAGTATTTACTAGTAAATTTTAGTATTTGCTAGTAAATTTAGAATTTATGTTGCTTAAAAAATTATCAATTTATTAAGTAAATAAAGCATTTATTAGTAAATCTTACTATTTACTAGTAAATCTAGAATTTACGTTGTTTTAAAAGTATAAATTTATCATGTAAATCAAATATTTACCATAAATATTTGTATTTACTAGTAAATCTAGTATTCACCAATATTTATATTTTCTAAAATTAATAATTTGTCAAGTAAATCAAATATATATTAGTAAATCTTAGTATTTACAGTATTTATGTTGTTAAAAAAAATTATCAGTTTATGGACTAAATCTAGTATTATAGTATTATATTAATGTGTATTTGCAGTTAAACAAAAGGATTTACATGGATTTACATTTTAAGTTGATATTACCAAGTATTAGAGTATTATATTAATGTGTATTTACATATAAATAAAAAGGATTTACATTTTAAGTTGATATAATCAATATTAGAGTATTATATTAATGTGTATTTACATGTAAATAAAAGGATTTACATGGATTTTCTTTAAAAAAAAAAAAAAAAACATATGCTTGTAAAATATCAAAGATTTACTTTGAGAAACATATGCCACAATATTAAAAAAAAAAAAAAAACAGAGTAAATAAAATGATTTACACGGATTAACAGCAATTTATATACGTTGTATTTATTTCCTTCAAAGTTTTCAATTTTATTAACTCATATTTATTTAAACAAATTTATAGAAAAAACCCTTGAACTTTTAAAATTTTCAAAAAGAACCCTAAATCTAGATCTAGATATGCCCCAACGGTGTCTTCGGAGACATTGACGGACCTCAAAGAAGGAGATCGTGTGACACCAGTGACACAGCATGATCTCACCGAAGACGGGGATCGCGATGGAGATGGAGATTTCGTGTTGCCAGAGACACTGCTAGATCTCATCGAAGATGGAGATCGTGATGGAGATGAAAATCGTGTGTCGCTAGAGACACTGCCAGATCTCCCCATAGATGGAGATCAAGACTAAGACGAAGATCGCGATCTCCAAAGCTTCACGATTGCAATCACCTGAACTCACCGACGGAGCTCCCACCCCAAGCCCATCGTCGTCATCATCCACCGTCGAAGATATGAGGTCGCGGTTGCGAAATCCACTAGCATAGTAAGCATTGCCGTCGTTAAGATGCTTTTCCATCGTCACGAAACCACCGGCATATAAGAGAGAAGGAGACAGAAGAGAAAGAGACATGGAGAGAATGGGGGAGAGAGCAAGACCGGAGGGAGGGGTAAAATTAGAAGCACATAATTAATTTTAAATAAAGAAATAAAAATATGCTATAATCTATAATCTTTTCAAATATCTGTTAGAATTTTCAATAGTGCTTATAAGATATGCTATTTGATGTAATTTTCACAGATTTATCAGGTAAACGATTTATTTACATTTGATTTAACATGTAAATGATTTATTTACGTCTTACAAATATGTCATTTACCTAGTAAATTTTCCATTTACGGTATGAACTTGATGAATTGATAATCGATAATTAATAATCTCGATTAAAAAACATTTTCAGCTGGTCTCGACTTGGGACCACTGTGGTAAATTAATAATTCTCTAAATTTATAAACGGAAAAATGTCATAAATTCCATCTAAACTTTGTTACTAGTGTCAATATGTCCCATGAATTATAAAATGTACCTATTGTATCTCATGAACTTTAACATGTATGTCAAGTTGCGCCATTTTCTAGTTTCCATTAGTTCTGTTATTTTTAACGTCAAAATACCTCCTGAACTTTGTATTTGTGTCAAAATACCCCAAAATTTTGCATTTGCGTCAAAATACCCCCTAATCTTTAATATTTGTGTCAAACTATCCCTAATCTGTAGTATTTGTGTCAAACTACCCTAATCTTCTATGTATTTATTTATTTATAGTTTTCATAAAGTTATTTTGGTGGTATGTTTTCCTACCAAAAATATTTAATTAAAGCTCACATAATGTGAAAGTGGTTAATTTTTGTTCAATTTTGACGAAATACTAATATAAAGACCACTTTCGTAATAATACAAACGTTTAAAACAGTGTAACATATAAACTAAAAGTTGAGGACCAGTTATATTCTAAGAGTAAAATCCAAAGGCCATTAGTGAAAGAACCATTTCCTCTTTGGTTTTAGTGAATATTTTGCATCTTTTTTAAAGAACCATTTCCTCTTTGGTTTTAGTGAATATGGTACATGTCAGCATACTTTCAAATGATTTTTGACTTTTCAATCTTACTAGACAAACAAAACAAAGGAAAAAAGAGATCACGTTGTGTAGATTGGGTTGCCACGTGGCAACTATCAGGGAAAATTAATATATCATATTAAGTAAAGTTATTATTTATAAGTAATTATAGGTACTTTTCAATTTATTTGTATTTATTGTAATTAATATGTCTTGATTCTACTAGATTTGTAAGTATTATACAACTTATCTAATTTTATATATTGTAACTTGTATTTACAAGGGAGCTCCTTCATAATGCCGCTCACTAATGAATTATTTATTCTTAGTGCGTGGATATAAGCACATCCACGTTAAACATCTCTGTATTCTTATTCTTTTTCTTTATCTCCTATTACTTTTATTAGTCTTATGTAATTTTATATGATATCAGAGCAGTAAGCTCCCGAGGTTCTACTCAAACGAGTCAATGATTTTCTCAGCGTCCATGCACCCTTCCTCTCTTTTAACGATTCCTTGTACTTAAGTACACTCTGCCTTCTCCATCCTCTTCTAACAATTGTCGTCTCTGCACCAAGTGTCGTCTACCTTCTCCCTCCTCTTCTGATGATTGCCGTCCATCTTTCTTTGCTTTTTTTCCCTATATATTAAAAAAGAAAAAAAATGATCAACCTAGATTTCTTCTGTTATAGTTTAGGATTGGAACTCCTATCTGAGCTCCATCTTGAGGAGCATATTAGGGAAAGTTAATATTTTATATTAAGAAAAGTTATTATTTTGTAGGTATTTTGTAGGTAATTGTATTTAGTAGGTACTTTTAATTTATCTGTATTTATTATAATTTAGAATATGTATTAATGTTAGTTGATTTTTAAGTATTAAGCAACTTACCTAATTATGTATATTGTAACTTGAATTTATAAGAGAATCAATTCATAATGCTCCTCACTAATAAATTATTTGTTCTTAATTTGTATACATAAGCACATCCACGTTAAACATCTTTGTGTTCTTATTCTTTTTCTTATGTAATTACTTTTATTTTTCTTATTTAATTTCTATAGCGATGACCTGGCTGCCATGTGACAGACGGGGAGGGGGTGACGAAAAAGCACATTTGTATTTTTAAAGAGTATTATAGATTCATGACATTGCTTTAAACATTTTCATTTATTTTAGATATCTTTAAAAATTCTTTTGAATTGTAATCATAATAACACTTTTTCCTCCAAATTTCAAAAAGTAACATGCGTTATCCCAATTTGAAAATCATAACAAAATTTTCCCTTCTGTTAATTTTTGAATGGAAAATGTCACATGTTAAAAAATTAACTAACAGTGTTAAATGATAAAAATACCTTACAATAAATTTTTTTAAAAAAAAAATTCAAATTTCATTTGTTAAAAAATATTGTACAAATAACAATAAATTTTCTTTCAGAAAGTTAAAGAAATTTAAAATATATTAATTTCAACTTCTTCTCCTTCTTCTTCCTTTTTATTTTTTTCCAAAAAAAAATATTTTTTTAGGGAAAAAGAAAAAAGAAACTAAAAGCTGTTAGCTTTTAAATTTATATTTAAAACAAAATTCTCCTGCACTTTCTTCTCTCTGGCACTCCTCAGCTCCACGATAAAACACTTACTATTTTATGCTAAAAAAAAAAGAAAAAAAAAAAACTCTCTTTATGTTTTGTTTTGATATTTTTTTATTTTTTATAATTAAATGTCCTTAATTTCCTTGTCATATGTGCATATCGCATAAGTTTTTCTGTCTGAAACCTAATTGTAAGGGGAAAATAATATAGTTTCAAAGTTGAATAGAAACAGATACTACGTTTTAAATTTTAGGAGGTACAATATTACAAATAATATTACTCAAAAGGAATTTCTGTAATTAATCCTTTTTTAAAGTTCTATTTCTTCCCTAAGTCTCTTTTGCCTTTTTCTTCTTACGGCTTCCATATCCCTTTTCTTTCAATTTCCTAAAATCTTTAGCTGCATGGTTATTGTCTTATTTATTTGTTATTTCTCCTCAACTCTCATTTCTTCCAACTCCTTTGCCGATACCCGGCCTGATGCACTCTCTACGCTTTATTTTATTTGATTGTTTCAACAACCAAGAAGTCTATAAACCTTTGAATGTTTTCACCTTGAAGAATAATATTTATCTTATGTTTTTTATTTTTATTTTTTTTTGAAACAGTTTTATTTCGTTTTTTTTTTTTTTTTTTTTTTTTATGATCGTGATAATTTTTTTTTTTAGATTTATAAAGGAGTTTTGCCTAATTTTTTAAATTATCTTAATAAAATTTCTAACATAATTTGTGCACCTACTAAATCAAATTCTAGATCTATTAGTTCTTTAAGGCATTAAAAATTGGACAACAGATTTATATTTCTTTCTTAACTCTTTTCTGTCCTACCATAGCATTGATTCCCCTATTTAATTTAGTATATTCAATATTTCCTTTTATGAAATGCTGAATTGTAATATTTCTCAATTTAATGACATAGCTTTAAGAGTCTTCGATAAGTATTGGTTTATTTTTTTTTAGCAAAATTTTTCTTTAATTGTTGCGTGACATATATAGTTTATAATCTGTCATAGTTGACCCTCGTCTATAATTTCTTGATGTGCATTGTTATATAACCTTCCAAAATTGATAATCCCTTAATTTACTTCCTCTTGTCTCCCTATGTAACCGACTATATGAATCACAATTCATTCATTTATTATGATGCCAAATGTAAAGCATTTATTGTAATTCCTCGTACGTAGTCATTTTCTAACCGATTAGATTTAATCTATTATTATTTAAATAAAAAAAAAAGTATACTTTAATTCCTTTATTGATATTACCAAATACTATTTCTAAAATAATTATGGTATATCCTCATTTAGTTTTGTCACCCACGAAAATTCAGCAATTGATTGACCACTTATCATGTTTTACTAGGTCTATATATATACTACACACACACACACACATGTTGTGAATTTCACCAATATCTTGCAGTCTATACTAGAAACCTACCCTTACAGAAAAACATGGGTCAATTCATAACACAACCAACACAAGCCTTGTTTTTTGCATTCTTGTTGTTTGTTTCTTGTCCACTGTGCACTGGTTCAAGGCTAGATGTGAAAGCTGATCGTAATGAGAATGGCAAAGACAAAGACAGCGTGGGAATCGGTCCGGTCATCAAACCCGAAACGATGGTCGTGATTACAAACTATTTACCGAACAATCAGAGCCTCACCCTCCATTGCAAGTCGAAAGACGACGATCTCGGAGTTCATGTCTTGCCGCCAAATGGCGGCTCCTTCAGATGGCTATTCAGGATGAATTTCTGGCACACGACACTGTACTTTTGCAGCTTGAACTGGAGCAATGGTGCTGTTGTATTTGATGCTTATAGAGCGAAGAGGGATTACAACAAGAGATGTAACTTCGACTGCGATTGGAATGTGTTTGAGGATGGCATTCACGGCTACACAGATCGCGGTGGAAATGATCTTACCATCCCTTGGAACAAACCAAGTTCCAAGTGATAATATTATATCTATATGTGTATTTACGTAGGAGAAATAAGCCATCCTGTTTTAGACTTGAAGTTTTGTTAACTGAAATACTTTCACCAAGAAAAGAAAAAAGAAAAAAAGAAAAATAGGAGGCATGAAGGAGAAAATAATATTTACTCCATTTTTTTTTTCTGCTTGCAATCTTTTTTCCATCTTGAAAATTTCTATTATCATGAAGTCAATAGATGACGCATACATTGTGTAACAAAGAAATATCAAATATTCATTTCAAATAAAGATATATTGGTTAGGACTTAGGAGAAGGACGGAGAATTGACGGAGCTATAATCACGTTTGCTCCAAATATCTTATGTCCTGTTTGGATTGCAAGTCTATTTTCGGAAAGAAAATTTTTTTGCTTGAAATAAGAAAGCAATTTGATTTTGAGATCAAGGATGAGATACGTTTGGATGTGTAAGAAAATTTTCTTTTTGAAAACAAAAAGTTATTTGGAAAGAGAATAAATGATGTTGGGATTAGTATGATTCCAAAAGGGTACTTATTGTACAAAATAAAATTTGAAAATAAAATAATTTTCCTTTTTCAAAATCAGAAAGATGATGAAAAAAGCTGGGAAAAATACACTTTTACTATTTTTCTCCTTTTCAAAAATGGACACACCACATGCCAAATAAACGGGTGGTTAGAATACTAGGACGGAGGAACGTGCCTCAAGGATGTTTCCCTTGGTCAAAATTTTAAGCTTTTTATATTTGCATTTAAGTTTACTTAATATATATAGTATTATTTATATACAAGCAGTATAAAATGAAATAGGGATAAAAATAGCGATCTTACAATTACTTCATAAACGAAATAATTATATGATAAAATTTTAAAAATGTCACTGTCCATTTATTAGAAAGTTAAGAAGTTTAACATATATGATCGTTGAACAAAAGTCAATAAGCTTATGTTTTATATAATAATGGTTAAACAGACAAAGTATTGAAGAGAAAATGAATCTTTAATTCTATCTAATTATAAATATACGAGTACAGAAATTCTTCCAACTCAAAAGGAAGTGCATCATGAAAACCAAAACTTGCAGTATAGATATAATGCTTAAATGGTAATGGGATATGAAGCATTTTATTGAATACTCCTAAAAAATTTGAGAAAAACTATTTACAAATGATAAGTAATAATTAGCAAAAAAACTTATTCATTAGATTTAATTTATGAAAATAATATCTCAAGAATTAGGAGAAAGTATGATTGAGTAGGGATGTATTTTAGGAGAAGTATTTTAAAGGAAAATCAGAAAAGAAAAAATTAATGAGAAATACTTTAAAACACAATATATATATATATATATATATATTTTTTTTTTTCCAAAAATAAGATCCTAGAAGCTGTTGACAAGGTATTAGAGAATGACTAATTCATACTTCGATTATAGTTATAGAAGACACTTTGATTATTAGAGATTGGTCCTCTTGCCTTCTTCAAATTTATAAAAATTTTGGACTATTTGGTCCCTTTTATTGTTGTATATAGTAGCGATCCATGTGTTTGTGAAAATTTTTAGAAAGTTCATCCCACCAGTACCACAAAATCCCTTTCAGTTGGATTGATGAACTTTTTCCAACAAAATGTTGAACATAAACGGTGAGTCGTAAGGTAACAAAGCGAGGAATGTTGGAGAACGTTTTGTCTGCTGGGATATGTGCCCTTAAACAAATGAGATGTATTATTTTGCTGATTTAATTTGAGAAAATTTTCAATATTATTTTTGCATGCATGTTTGGATGCTTTATAAATATCGAAAACCCTAGATTATTTAAATGTGACTTTAAATATTGTATATAAGTGTTATATAGAAGAGGATAATATTTAAAGTAAAATAATCTAAATTTGTCAGTAATTAAAAATTAAAGTTGGGATCTTTAATTTTAAATTACTAGCACAGTTCATTACATTCTGAATGAAATGATCTTATCCGGATTGTTAATAATGAGATTATTGGAATGAAAGCGCTTTATATAATTTGATTATATAGGACTGGAACACGATTAATTATGAATCTCTAATAATTTCCGTTGTCATATAGATCATTCAAAATTAATCAATGATGGTTATATATGAATCGATCTTAATTCTGAGTAATTAATAGACTCCTATTTATTGTATCATGTTTTTTGACATATCGAGTAATGACACAAATGAATAGTATCAAATTCTTGGTATATTGGAAATATAATATAATAAGTAGCCGGGAATATTAATATACAAGATGAAATCCATTCCTTCGTAAAGAAGTTAGATGGACGGTTCCCTTAAGTGTTGATTCGGGACTTGAATAATAAGAGCGCTCAATTTATGATCAGATCATTAATATATTATTCATTAGAGAATCAATGGTACTTAAGGAGAAAAATATAATTAAAGAGGTTAACGGAAAATACCTAGCTTTAATTATGAACCGTTTATGGAGGATTGATTTATATGTAGTGACTATATCAATGGGCAATTCAAATCTTTTGAATATAATTAGTTTTATAATTTTAAGAGTGCAATTCCAAATTTTTAGTGGAATAATTTGGAATTAATAATTTTGATATTTTAATTAAGGTGTTAATTAATTGTCAAAATTATTGGAGCTTAAAATTATAAAGTCCATAGTTCCTCTCAACGGCTCCATTGAATCATGTGAACATTATTTTATGTTGGGTTAATTTATTAATTTAGAATTGAGAATTATATACAATATTCACACAACAAATTAATTGGATTAATTTGTATTTTAAACAATATGATTATTTAAAATTTAAATTAAAGATTATACAGTGTGGTAAGGATCACACCGTAGTTGTGCACTACAGGGTGGTTCACATTATATCCACAAAGTGTATGTGGAATTTTGAATTTTGAAATTTGATAAATGTGGAAAAAAAAAAAGATTGGTTATTTTATTTTGAATAATTCAAAATAAATTAAAAAAAAAATAGCTGATCAGATAATGGGAGAGAGATTTTCTCTCTCTCCCATATCAATCAAACACGCCCACTATATGGAGTTAGTGGGCGTGCATGTTGTTCCACACAAAGATGATAATTAATTAATTAATTTTAAAAAAAAAGAGGAGTGTCAGTTATTTCTCTGTAATATTAAAAGAGGGTACATACTATGTATCTAAAAAAGGGAAGATATATTAATTCTTTTTTTAAAGAGAGAACATATTTTTTTTTATCTGAGAGTTTCTTCACCTCTTCTTCTTCACTTTGTCTCATGAGATGAGAACGCAAAGTGAATCAAAATTCAAGTGTGTGATCAAACCCAAATTCAGACCCCACTTGTTTCCTGTTCATCGTGATTTGGAGAACTCTGAGAAAGAACCGTTGGTGTTTCGAAGGATTTGGAGTTCTCAAGAAGATCGGTGTTTCCGAAGGATTTGGAGTACTGAAGAAGGTTCTTGAAGAAGTTCAAGAATTTCGACCTAATCGGACAACGATCAATCTCTAAACTTTCTTCTTAATTTATTTTGTTAAATTAATATAAGTTTTGTCGCCTGAAAAATTTTAAGAAAATTTTTATATGTACGATTTGATCCGTACCATGCTTCTGCTAATTTTAAAAACTGGTTTTCGAAACCAACATTGTCATGGTATCAGAGCCAGGGCTAATGCTCTTGAGTTCTGTTTAATTTCATCGATATCCTCTCATACTCTTCTTTTCAATTTCTTCCAGCTTTTTTTTTTAATACCTGTTACTATGTCTACCACAAAAGACGTAGTTAGTAAAAATCCTGTTTTTAGTTTACACCCTTCAGATAACCCCGGAGCCATTTTGGTTACTTCTCTTTTAAATGGAAAAAATTATACCATGTGGAGTAGAGTCATGATCAAGGCTCTTAGCGCAAAGAATAAGTCTGGTTTTGTCAATGGAACAATTGCAAAGCCATCCGCTTCAGACGCAAATTTCGGATTGTGGAAACAGTGTGATGACATGGTTGCCTCTTGGATCGTGAATGCTGTGACTCCAGAGATTGCAGGAGATGTTATTTATGCAGAGACAACAAGAGACTTATGGGCTGACCTAGAAGAAATATTTTCACAGATCAACGGGCTGCGGATCTTTGAACTACAACGAAAGATGAGTTCTATATCCCAAGATCACGACTCTATTACCGTTTATTATTCAAAGTTGAAAAGTTTATGGGATGAACTAAATGTTTACTTTCCTCCACCCCGTTGCTCGTGTGATTCAAACAAGACTTTTGAGGCTTACAGAGATAGAGACCGTACTATGCAGTTCCTTATGGGTTTAAATGAAACTTATACGATTGTGCGAGGCCAAATTTTATTGATGAATCCAATTCCAGCTGTGGGAAAAGTTTTCTCGTTGATTCTTCAAGAGGAGAGACAACGCGGCATTATTAGTACGAGACCTACAACAATGTCCGACTCTACTGCCTTAGCAGCAAAAGGAAATAATTGGCCAGGAAAATTTCCAAGGCAAAACACTCCCAATGGTCCTAAGCCAAGCTGTGATTATTGTGGAAAGGTAGGACACATCAAAGAAAAGTGTTACAAGTTGCATGGCTATCCTCCTGGTCACAAGTTTTACAAGGGTCCAAATCAATCGACACCTGGCCAAGCATCAGCCAACCAATGTTCGTTGAATCTTGTAGAATCACAAGCCTTCCCTTTCACACCGGAACAATGCCAACAGATCTTGGCTTTACTTAATAATCAGCCAAGATCAAATCTAGTAGGTAATGATGCTTCACAAAGCAATTTGTCAGGTATTGCCCTTAATGCTGTCCACTTACCACATTCAAATTCTTGGATTATTGATTCTGGAGCAACTAACCATATGGTTAATTCCTCTTCAATTCTTACCCATATCACATCTACATGTTCAAGAACTGTCAAACTGCCTAATGGGGTAGATGTTGAAATTACCCACATTGGTAGAGTCCAGTTGACTTCAGATATTGTCTTGAATAATGTTCTTTGTGTGCCTAGCTTCCAATTCAATTTGATTTCAGTTGGAAAGCTTATTCATGATGCAAATTGTCTTGTAACATTTTTTTCTAATTCCTGCCTTATACAGGACCAGTCCTCGAAGAAGATGATTGGAGCGGGTAAATTACATGGTGGCCTATTTCTATTTCAATCATAGTCAATTACTCATCCAAAATGTCTACAAGTTGTCTTCTTCAAACCTTTGGCACCAACGTCTAGGACATCCAAGTCATAAACGTCTCAAGTTATTTCCAATTATGTTTCTGATCTAGAATTTTCTGTTCAAAATGAAGTTTGTGAGGTCTGTCCGCTTGCTAAACAAACTCGCCTTCCATTTCCTCTAAGTAATAAAAATTCCTTTCAACCATTTAAAACAATCCATTGTGACATTTGGGGAAAATATCATGTGGCTTCTTTATCTGGTGCTCATTACTTTCTCACCATTGTTGATGACTATACAAGATGTACTTGGGTTTTTCTTATGCGATGTAAGAGTGAGACACGCACACTTCTACAATCTTTTCACACTTATGTTGAGACTCAATTTAATAACAAAATCAAAGTTCTTCGATCTGATAATGGGTGGGAATTTGAAATGACAGAGTTTTACCGATTGAAGGGAATTATTCATGAAAAGAGTTGTGTTGACACCCCCCAACAAAATGGGATTGTTGAAAGAAAACATGGTCATTTGTTAAATGTAGCTCGTGCTTTGCGTTTCCAATCGGGCTTACCTTTGTGTTTTTGGGGAGAATGTGTTTTGACTGCTGCTTACCTTATTAACCGCACACCCACTGCTCTTCTTTCTGATAAGACACCTTATGAAATGCTTTTTGATTCCTTTCCTTCCTATTCTCATTTGAAAGTTTTTGGGTGTTTGTGTTATGCTACAAATACAAGTGCTTCAAAAACAAAATTTGATGCTAGAGCAACTCGTTGTGTCATTCTTGGTTATCCTTATGCCCAAAAGGGTTATAAACTCTATGACTTGCACACAAAAAGAATTTTCATATCTAGAGATGTGCAATTTCATGAAAATATTTTTCCCTTCATTCAACAGACAATTCCACCCTCTGATAACCTTGTTATGCCACACTCTCTCATTGAACACAGTCACAATAATCCTAGTCCTCAGCCTACCATGCCTATTGATGAAGAATTGAGTCATGAAAATAGCCAAACAGTTGATGACCATCCTCCTACATCACCACCGGTTAGAAGATCCACACGTGAAACTCGTACTTCATCTTATCACTGCAAGTTGGTCACTTGTAATTTATCATCTCCAGAGTCTTCTTCAAGTCCTGTAAGTACTTCTCATCCTTTACATCAATATCTTTCCTATGATAAATTTTCCCTTTCTCATCGTTCCTTCCAAGCATCCATTTCATCTACCACAGAACCAAGGAGTTTCAAACAGGCAATGCTTAATGCAAACTGGAGGAATGCAATGTCAGAAGAAATAAAAGCTCTTGAAGATAATCAGACTTGGACACTCACATCATTGCCCCAAAATAAACGGGCAATAGGATGCAAATGGGTGTACAAAATCAAGTACAAAGCAGATGGTACTATTGAGCGCTACAAAGCTCGTCTCGTCGCCAAAGGTTATGATCAACAGGAGGGGCTCGACTACCAAGAAACATTTGCACCTGTAGCAAAGCTTACTACCATGCGTTGCTTACTAGCCATTGCAGCAGTGAAAAATTGGAGCCTTCACCAACTTGACATTAGTAATGCTTTTCTTCATGGGGATTTAGATGCAGAAGTTTGTATGCATCTTCCACCAGGTTACAAAGAAACAACAAGTCGAAATGTGGTATGCAAGCTTCAAAAGTCTCTCTATGGTCGTAAACAAGCCTCCCGTTAGTGGTTTGCAAAACTCTCAAACAAGCTGATGAGCTCTGGTTATAAGCAATCAAAGGCAGATTATTCGCTATTTACTAAAGTGGTGAAAAATACTCTGACTGTCGTTCTTGTGTATGTAGATGACATCATCATTGCAGGTGATGACTTGACTGAAATTCAAATGATCAAGGAGATATTACGAAGCAGTTTCAAAGTAAGAGATCTTGGTGACTTGAAGTTTTTCCTTGGCATTGAGGTTGCCCGCTCAAAAGACGGGATTTATTTGGGTCAACGAAAATATGTTCTTGAATTATTAGAGGAATTTGGTGCTCTTGGCTCACGCCCCTCCAAAACACCAATGGAATAAAATTTAAGGCTCTCTAAATCAGAAGGGGAACTTGTCTCGGATCCTTCATCCTACCGGCGATTAATTGGGCGGTTGCTTTATCTTACAGTTACTAGACCAGACATTGCTTATTGCGTTCAAATACTAAGTCAGTTCCTTGCTCAACCACGTCAACCACATTATCTTGCTGCCACACGGATTTTGCGATATCTCAAAGGGAGTCCAGGACAAGGCATACTACTATTCTCCTCCAGTTCACTTCAACTACATGCCTATTGAGACTCAGATTGGGCGAGTTGACCAGATTCCAGGCGTTCTGTCACAGGTTTTTGTATTCTACTTGGTGATTCTCCCATATCATGGAAATCCAAGAAACAATCTACTGTGTCTCGATCCTCTGCGGAGGCAGAATATCGAGCGATGGCTTCAACCTCCTGTGAAATAAGTTGGCTGCTCTACTTGCTTAGAGACTTCGGAATTAATCACTCTCAACCTGTTTCTCTTTACTGTGATAATAAAGTAGCCTTACACATTGCTGCTTGTAACGACCCGCCTAGCACAGGCCGTTACCATACTTGCATACATATGGGCCCTTTGTAATAACTTAATTACATGAAAAACAGCAGAAATTTTTTTTTATACTGTGCTAACTCGCACATACTGTAACTAAAAGAATGATATACAAATATCAAATCATATACTTAGAAAGAACAAAACGCGTATCGGCATCTTTTCCCACATTTCACAGTTCACCCTACCATGCTCCTCCATCTTGTATCAGCAACTGCTTGCAGGTTACTTACCTACATTATAGACGTAAGACAGTGAGCTTTCGCTCAGCAAGTACAACTAACTATACCGCGACAATTAAAAAAAAACATGACCTTGCATCATGTACATAACATACCCATTCATAACATACTTAACTATACCGTTCGTATCCATTTATTATGTAGCATGACATACTCTTTCATAACTAATCTTAATTTCTGATGCATAACATGGCATAATCACCCATACCCAAGATAACATACTCATCATACTTGACATAGCATAATTTCCATACATAATATCACACATCGTAACATATCATGTCACACTGAAATATAAAAGCATAATGTATGCATGGTCCGGTTATGCTCATATTATGCTTTTCTTATTCATTCTATCTTACTTTCTTAGCTTATCTTACTTATGGGCCCCTTACTTGAGTGTACGTACCCGGCGCACAACTATGGACTTACTTTTGCCATAGCTCAACCCGACCTCGAACGGGGGGCACGACACAGGTGACTTGTCGCCAGACAACTTATTGCCTTCTTTCTTTCTTTTTTTAACATGTCATTCTTGACTTGTTATTCTTATTAGAATTAGTGAACATGCATCATGATGCCAACTAATCTTACTTCATAATCATACCACATGCTTCATATCTCAATCATCATAACATGACATATCATACATCATGAACGTACCTTGGCATAGCTTGCATCATAACTTGGCTTCACATAACCATAACTTGAACATATCATAAACACATCACTTCATACAATAAATCACACATATAACAACCAATCTAACATACCACATGGCATACAGCAAAGCATCGAATCACATAACATTGCAGCAATACGGCATACATCCTTAACATACATCTAACATACTTGACAGTATACATCACATACTTAGGCAAGTATCAACACAAAGCCTATGCTGTAGGCGGAGTTGTACTTACCTCTCTCGCTATGTCCCACGTAATGTTGCTCCTCTTCCGAGTACAGCTGCAGGTTACTTTCTGTTCGATGAAGGACACAATCTAGTTAAACTCGTGAAATGTTGGTGACCTAACCAACATGCTTACATGATCCTGGTTGTATGTCCCTTTGTGCATAAAATCTTACTTGGTTACACTTAGTAACCCTATGGTTATGAATTTGTTTCTTTAAAAGGTTACATTGGGTAACCTTATATGCTAAGCTCACAACATACCATTAGGGTTAAATCATCTTCCAACCTTAGGCTTCTTCTTTAATCCACAACTAACGGGTTATGTCCATTAACCCTGTATCTTAACTCAATGGGTATCCTTTAGGGTTACATTAGATAACCCTTAAGGTTAACTAAGTCAATATTGTTAGTCAACCAAAGTCAACTACGGTCAACTATGGTCAACCCTCTTTGGGTCAACCTTTGGGTCTTGGGCTTGACCCAGTAACTCGGGTATCCTTCCCGGTTACCATGTGTAATCGCTTTACTTACTAAACTTTAGCTTGAAAATCTTATTTTTCCTTAGCTTGGAAAATTTGGGGAAATTAATCCCAAAACTCTTTACTTGACTTGTAAAACAAATCCATATTCTTAAAATGGGGTTTTGTATGATTGAGGTTGAAAACTGTCGTTGGAACAGTCTCCATCGTCAAAACAGTGAAAATTAGAAAAATATAGTTTTTCTGAAACAGTTTTTAGAAAATCCTGTGCAGGAATTTCCTGTTCCCTGCACCGACTTCAGAAAACCATGTCAGTTAAAAAAATCCATTTAGAATTTGAAAAAGTTGTCTTCACGAAAGTTGTAGCTCTCGAAAAATCCTAAAACTTTCATGTTTACGAAAAATCCAGTTCCACTTGTATCCTTGTCAATTTTCATTTGAAACTGGCTAGTCGTGTAAACTAGGTCTGGGCAGACTAGTCTCGGATTTTTATAGAAACGGAGGCCATTGGAGCCTCATTTTGAGAAACCGTCCATGCTGTCCTCTAGGAAAAACTCTTCCGAACAACTTTTATGTTTTACGTTTCACCCAATTCGGCCTCTAAAGGCCTTAGATTTCCACTTTCCCGAAACTGGCCAGTTTTGAATCTGAACTGGCAGTTTCGGTTGTTAAGTCCGGTTTACGTCCTATTCCGCGAAGTCTAACTCAAACGAACACGCGGGAGCCTAAATAGCATACAAGCAGCATATTCTAATGTCCCACATGAACCATCATGTATCTCTAATGTCTCCACGCAAACCAAAACAGATCTGCCCTAGCTTAGGGTTTGCGTGATCTAGGTTTGCATCACATTCCATTCATCCAATTCATGCCATACTTGGCTAGCACTAGAAACCTAGCATAATTTCCACAACCGGCTTGCACAAAACAGGGCACATACCAACCATCTAATCATGCAAAATCCTAGCATGCAAGCAAGCCTAAACATATAGCAAGCAAAGCATAAATAAAGCCATAGCCAAACCACCTTTAAAATCCTAATCAAGCACCATACCTAGTTCTAGGGCAATTGAAATAAGAGCTTGAGCTTATGCTGTTACAAACTTTTGACTTGAAATACAAATAAATTTCCAAATGAAATCTAATGGAAAAAGGTTAGGGTTTATGGGGAGATTTTACCTTGGCTAACCCTAGAAATGGGTTAGGGTTGGTGGATCCAAATTTCTCCCTCCCTTGGCTCTTCCTTTCCCACGGTTTTGCCCTCCAATTGGGCACCGAAATTTTCCACCTCACTTGGTGATTGTTTCAAGCCAAAAGCGAGCTCCCTACATCCTAATTCCCTCCAATTTTTCCTTTCCCTTTTCTTGCTCACCCATGGCCGAATTCACCTTCACCTAGGAGCACCAAAATTTCTTTTGGTTGCTTGGTTGGTGATTTCTCCTCACTCTTGGCCACTAACCAATTTTTCCACTACAATTTTCTCTTCCTTTTCTTCTTTCCCACACTCGGCCACAACTAGAAAAAATGGGTCTCCACTTTTTTTCTCAACTTCCTCTTGGTTCTTAGCTTGAAAATCCGAACACCCCCTAGCCTAATCTCCCTTGGATTTTCAAATTTCTTTTTTTTTTCTTCTCTCTTTCTCTCTTCCAAGGCTGCGGATATTTCTGATGAAAAATGGCAAGAGTTTGGCTGTTTTTTCCCAATTTTTCAGCCCCAAAAATCTGCTCATCTCATGGGTATTTATAGGCAAATGAAACTTTGCCAAAATCCCAAAACAACCTCTTGAAAATTAAAATTCACACTTTTGGCATGCAAGGTGGCCGGCTGTCTACTTAGAGAGCAAGGCAAGATGACCTCATCTTGGTGACATCATCTAGGTGACATCACATGCTTACATCACCAAATTTCAAAATTTGCACTTTGGCCCCAAAAGTTAAAATTCTTGCATTTATGCACTCTAGGTGGCCGGTCCCTTACTTGGAGATCAAGCCAAGCTTATCTCACCTTGATGACATCATTGATGACATCACTTCGCTTACATCATCAATTTTTCAAAATTTGCACTTTAACCCCTAAAGATAAAATTATGGCATTTTTTTTTGCCCTCTGAGGTGGCCGGCCATGTCATCTCTTCTAGAGCATTCCTTGCTTTCTTTCCAAGCTTATTTAATCCAATTATGATGTCATAAATTGAGGATAGGATGATGACATCCATATTAACCCCGTTTGGCTTTTCCTCAATATTCAGTCCATTTTTTCGCTACACAGATATTTCTAATACTGTGTTTGCTTAAACACAATATTTTTTTATACTGTACTACAGTCCAAAATTCATCTGTATAAAAACGGACAGTATAACTTTTTTTTTTTCTAATTTTACAAGCCCTTTTTGCCCTTGATCTATACTAGGTGTGCTTGATTTTCTAAGGTGGTTTTAAAGACTATTTGAGCTATCTTGCCCATTATATCGAGTTTTATAGTATCTTTTCCATACTGCATCACGTAATACTGCAAAATCAACCCGTTGACCGCTCTCGGTCAAACTTTGACTTTCTTGGTCAAATTTGACTTTTTCGGTCAAACTTTGGCTTTTCTGGAATTACGTACTTTTTCGTCCTTTTCGACTTAAAAGGTCGTTTGCTAACCTTAGCAACTTATTTTGAGTCTTATTAAGCCATAAGATCTCATAAAAAGTGTGAAAAACTCTTAACTGAGCTTTTCCGTAAATACCTCCATGGCATGCATATAATTCATTTTGCAAAGGAAACAGTGACATAGAAATTCTAGGTGTTACAGTCTTGGTAAGGGATATATAGGGAGGTAACTAGCTGCTCTATTATCTCAGGAGGGCCATTTTCAAAGTGTTCCTCGGGCACAAAACGTTTTTAGCAGTGAGAGTTTTGCTTAAAAGGTGTGTAATTAATTCCTACACTAGCAAATCTTGAAATTCTAATCTGTGATGAAAAAGAGGATATCATAGTGATATTCATTGGGCATCTATTATGTTTAATGGGCTTTTTTTTTTAATGATTTGATTGAGCTAACGCTTTTGAGGTTTTTTAATGCCTTTAAACAACTCATATTTTTTCTAATTACTCATAGACTTAAAGTCTCTCATGTAAGCTAAGAGTCCAATCCAAACGAATAAAACAGGCTCACTCATGTTCCTTGGCCTTCCAAATCATGGCCCACTCAAGGATCCCCAAAACATGGCTTGGGTTCACACACCGCTTTTCGCCTCACACCAAACAATATTGTGGGTCAAGCTTGAACCTCATCAAATTTGGGGCATCAACATTGGCCCCTTTAATTATACGGGCCATGCATGTAGCGAGATGACTTGGACAATCAATCCTTTTGCCCTAAAATTTATCAACGCTAAGCACCTTTGTATAAAGTAGGATAAAAATGTAAGTAAATGATCTTACCTGTAATACCCAATTTTTTTTATAAGAAATTATTGAGAATTAATGAGGTAATTCATCAAAATTTCTTATGTAAATTAAAGTTTAGGTTATAATTTTAATCTAAAATTATGAAATAAATTTTATGATGTGACAATTAAATTTTATGTCCCAAGATATGACCTTATGATATACATGTTATGGTAGGATTAACAAAAAAATCCTATGGTGTGACATTTAATGTCACATAGTACCATAAAGTTGCCATATTTTAAGAAAAAAAAAATAACTTTATTATAATATAAAGTTTCATGATGTGACAATTATTAAATTTTCATATATTATTTAAAAAATTTGAATAGTAAAAAGGTGATCAATTGATAAAAGTGTAGAAAAGTTGTCAAATCACAAAATACAATATTTCAATAGTTTATTGAAATTAGCAGTCTTAAAATTTTCCTAGATGGGATATTTTTGCATATAAAAATGCAATACTAAGGATTTAATTGACGACCAATATGATAGGTCACGAGTAGGTAGTCTATATGAATGAGATCATACATCCTAACTCACCCAAGTCGAACTTTTTTTTTTCTTGAATATATGTGCAGCCTAAATTTCAGTCATTGAATATGGTTAAATGTTAGGATCTATATGTGCCCTAAGGATAGAAAATCAATATTTTGGATTTTCTGTAAATATGACATTTTTGATAATAATAAGAGGAAGTTATTAATGTTTAATAAGTTGTGCCCTATTTACTTTCATTTGTTGATTGTATAATTATTTTGAGCAAACATAAAATACTCCTAGGCTGTTGGTAATATATCGAATTACCATATGTATACGGGGTATACATAGAAGACGTGATAATTTGATAACAGTCTAAATAAATAATCCGCAATCGATGGAATTAGATTTGGGGATCTTATTCATGATAAGATTGTAAAGGTTGTCTACTTCCTTGGAGGGATGGTTTGTCTTGACCATCGGATAGGTTCCGAGTAGAAACTTTAATGTATACCAGTATTGAGGTATGACATTGGACTGGACCTAAAGTGATAATTGATTCGGTTTAATAATTCCGTTTATAAGAATCAATGACGCTTTGATTATCATCCTGTATTAATCTTAATCCTGAAATGATTACTTGAATTCGTATCCATGACTTATGTACTTTAATGCACTACAGGTGAGACACTGTTAATTCATGGTCAATATACTTGTGTTTTGGGTGCATGACTTATGGATGGAGAAATCAAGATTCATAGATATGGAATCCATAGCTATCTTAACGATAGTAAATGTTATCCACTTAAAGGCATTATTCGGGGGTTGAAAGATAATATAACAAGATCTTGACCATCGGTTTACTTTGTGTTCTCTGGTGGTTTACCAATTGTATGGTTTTACAATTGGTGGTTCTTTCAATAGAGAATAATGGAACTATAAGTTAAAATGATTGAAAATGTAAAACGGAAAAAGTCCTTAATTCAATCATGGATAACATATGGGGATTAAGCAAGCGATGAATAAATCATGGAAGAAGCACTGCGTTATAGAGCTTTCGTAATACGGTATGTAAATGGGAGTTCAGCTTCAGACTTTTAGTGAAATAGTCCTAAAGTTGATAATTGATGAATAATTAATCCGGGATTAATTTTTCGTAATTATAGGAGCCTCTTTACATATTTCCATCAGGTCCCTCTATTAGCTCATATAGTTCCACGAAGCGTCTCGGGATTTGTTCCTAATGAGATCGGTAAATTAAATGAGAATTTAATAATGTCTATTAAGACATGGTACTCTCTAACATGCAATCCCGAAAGGATTGGACATGTGAAATTAATGTAGACAAATAATGTGATTTGTCAACATATGATTGGTTGCAAATAAAATAATTATTTGTTAATTATTTTGGTTAATTGAATTTTGGAAATAAGATTATGTTTGAATTATTTAGTTTCTAAAAACAAAGTTTTTCTCTCCTAATCTATGGTGCACGAATTTTAGTGGTTGGAGGGAAGAAGATTTTATTTCAAAATTGTTTAAATATATTACAAACATTAAGTTATTAATTGATTTAAATAATTGAGCTTATTTGATAGATTTTCTTTTCTTAAAGAATGGTGTACATATTTTTGGTGGAAAGGAAATCTAAAATATTTAATTTATTTAAATTAATTAATATGGATAATGTTTGTGGAAAATATTTATTTAAATTCAAATGTTTAAAAGGAGTTTGAATCAAGATAGGATTAAGACTTTTGACTAGTCTAGATTCTTAATTTAAATTTGAACCACCAATCAATTTACACATAAGAGGGAGCACGAATTTTTTGAAGATTCTCCAAGCAAAAAACCGTCCATAAGGTTTAAAGAACCTAACCCGAAATTTGAATGATCCTTTGGTTCAAAAGATTATCCAGAAAAATAATTATTAATTATTTTTCAAGTAGGAGATATTTTTGAAAAAGGATTGGAGTATTATATATGTGACGCCCGACTTACACCATCTACGTAGGGGGGCGACTACGTAGATGTGGGCCGTCACCTTACTTACTTACTTAACTTAATTCTTAACAAAAAGCTTTAAGCTTGCTGAAAATTCCAGAGTAAAATTTTTTTCTTTAAAACTTTATTTTAAAATTCTTTTACTCTCAAACGTAAACTTGACTTAGTCCCATACATAAAACTTAACTTATCATCATACGTATTCATATGTACTCACCTGAGTACCAAGATCGTGGACTAGACCCGACCTAGCGCGGATCGGTACAACACGAGGCAACTTGCTTGCCATACATACATAAACTTTGACATTCATACTTAAAACATCATAAAAACCCTTTTTCATTACAACATATTTTATAGAGTATATTTTTCAAAATACGTGGCGCTGTCCATCCCACATTTCACAGTCCGCAGCACCAACTCTCCACAGTATTTGTAAGAACCCGAAATTTCTGAACCATATATGTCGATATAAAGCTCATGATCTGAGTTAAATATCGGAATATATTTGAGTTCTCGTTTAATTAGCTACGAGACTCAATAATAAGAGTTGTACTTATCATAATAGGTTGTTTTGTCAAGCACGGGACCGTTTGAGGTAGTGTGCGTGTAGATTTTTCTTAAAAACGGATTTCAAGCAAAACTGCCAGTTTCGGGTAAAACCGGACAGCAATCTGAAAACGAAATTTTGAGGCCCTTGGAAGCCGAATTGGGAAAAACGTAAAACATAAAAGTTGTAGAGAACAATTTTTCCTAGAGGGCAACATGAACGGATTTCCAAAATAAGGCTCCAATGGCCTTCGTTTTTACGAAAAACCGAGTCTGATCCGTGCCCAGGATTTGTGCACGACCAGGAGATTTCAAACGGCAATATGAACCTGTTAGGGTCCGAATTAAATTTTTCGTAAAACATGAAAGTTTTAGAATTTTTTTAGAGCTAGAACTTTCATGAAGGAAACTTTTTCAAAATCGGAATGGATCATAAGGAGAAGAAAAGAAACTATAAATATATTTATGTATATATATATACACACATAATATGTGTGGTTAGTCCACATGTACAAAGAAAAAGAAAAAGAATTTTATATTTATATGTGTGTGTGTGTGTGGACGTTCAGAGAAAAAAAAAAAAAGAGAATTAATAAGTAAAACAAGAATTACTTCAGCAACTATCTCTCTCTCTTTCTCTTCGTTTTCACTCTTCTCTCTCTCTTTCTCGCACGTTGCTGCCTTCACAAGAAAGCCCGACTCCGGCCAGCCACCTTCGCACGCGCCGGTGACCCTTGCAGCCCATCAGCCGAGAGTCCAATAATCGGAGTTTGGCCGCGTCACTCGCCGCCGTTCGCCGGAAAAGTGTCTTGAAAGTTTCGGTAACATAAACTTTCAAGCATGATTTCGGTGTAATCCGACCTCTATTTTGTGAGCCGTTGGTTTCATTGAGTTCTACTCGTCGAGAGGAACAAAGCCCAGTCCATCATCACTCCGATTGTTGCCGGAAATTTTCCCGGTCCGCCGCCGTCTTCTAGTTAGTTTTCTTACTTTTTAGAGAAAACCGAACGTCGTTTGAAGAAGTGGACACCAAAAATGGGTTCCTCTCGTCGAGATCTTCGAAGCGGTGCCCATCTCTGTCCCTTTTGCCACCGGTCAACGCCGGTCAACGCCGGTCAACTTTCGTCGAATTTTGAAAGATTACCTTTCCGACCTATTTTTGATGTTCCGGACATGTTTACAACCTCAGATTGGCGATATGAAATCTCGAAGGTTAAGAATGGCGATTAAAAGTTCAGTCGCGTGAAATTAAAAGGCGTTTGGAACGCCGATCAGGAATCGTTTTACTCACCCGAACGTCGTCGAACGATCTCGGTAGTAATCTTGACTACTTTAAGTCATTTATTGGATTGATTACATGCCTATTTATATGCTTTGAATTAAATATCAAAATATATATATATATATATATATGTATATATTTGATGTTCAAGTTAAGTAAGTGAAGTTGAATTATGTCGAGATACGTTGTATGTTAATATAATGAATGTGTTATGGATGGCACATCTTGCAGATATGGTGTGCCAAAACTTTCTATAAACTGGTTTTATTGCAGGTTTAAATTTTGGGTATTAAGGAAAATAAGCCGTTATGCTGTCGGATTTTTATTAAATCCAACCATAATTAGTGATTGAACTTATAATTAGTATAATCGAGAGCTCATGTCTTGAGTCTTAAGTGGAAATGATCTATTAAGGAAGTTTTCTCAGATTCTAAGCAGATTTTTTTTAAGAAAAACCTGATTTTCCGGGACAGTGCAGGAAATAGGAAGTTCAAGCACAGGTTTTTCAAAGGACAGTGTAAAAGTAAGAAATCCTTGCACATGCACTGACACTTAAGTTAAGAAACTGTTTTAAGGATGTGTTTTCTAAGTTTGATAGTTTTAACTGTCTTTACTTATAAGTTATGGTTGTGTTAAAATACGGTTTGTTTTCTTGTATAAGAATTAATGCAAAGGATAACCTTTAATAACTGGTTAGGATACCGAGTTATCGGGTTGGGCCTTATCCTATAGTTACCGATAGTAATCTAGTAGATTGTTACTCTATAAGTAATAAGGCCTTAGTAAGATTAGTAACCTAACGAGTTACTGTTTATGTCTGGTTGGACTATGAGCCCTAAGGTTACGTTTAGTAACCGACCGAGTTTCATTAATAGATGTGGGGAACATATAATTATTTATAACTAGGATTACCCATGGTTGTTGGTTGGGATACCAACATTTAATAATTATGATTTATGATAAAATATGACGATCCATATCTTACGTCCTGTTTGAAAAAGGAATATGATATGTTATCGTGCCTCGATGGAACGATAAACCAAGAGCGTAGGATGAGAGGTAAGTACAACTCCACCTACAGCATGGACAAAACGTTTTTGTTGGATGTTATGTTTTAAGAAATCATATATTGATTTACATAATTTACCTATGATATGTTATGTTAAGTTTATGCTATGAAGTTATGTTATGAAGCTTATGTTACGATAAGTTATGTCATAATAAGTTATGCTATGAAGTTATGTTATAAAGCTTATGTTACGATAAGTTATGTTATGAAATTTTGTCATGATAAGTTATGCTATGAAGTTATGTTATGATATGTTATGTTATGGTAGGATATGTTATGATGTTATGTTATGGTAAGTTAGGTTATGATAGGTATGTTATGTTATGATGTGTTATGTTACGAGGTATTATGTTATGATACATTATGCTAGAAAGTTTTAAGTCATGATTGAGATTGTTTTATGATGTATGTTTTGATACGTGACATCATGAAGCATGTTCACAAATATTAAATCACATGGTAAGAATAAGTTAAGTCACGAGATAGGATAAGACAAGTTAATGTTATGGTGTCGTACCGACTTGCCACGAGGGCGAGTTTAAATGGTTTGGTTTATGGTTTGAATTGGATTGGACTGGCTGCCCCAATCACTCTATGTAAACGATTAGTTTCATGGTTTGATTTGGTTTGGACTGGCCGCCTCCAACCACTCCATGGCTATGTACCACGGTACGTGCACATATGACATGACATGTCAGGGATTAGAACTAAGTTAATGAAAGCATAATTAATTTATAAGAAAACATAATCGGTTCAAGCATTCTTGCACGCAAAATGTTTTGTGGATTGAATATTGTACTTACTGGACAATTAGCTCATTACTTACGTTCATGCTGTAGGTAAGCAACCTAACGGCAGTACTTAATGCAATACTGTAACGCCCCGACTTACACCATCTACGTAGGGAGGCGACTACGTAGATGTGGGCCGTCACCTTACTTACTTACTTAACTTAATTCTTAAGAAAAAAGCTTTAAGCTTGCTGAAAATTCCAGAGTAAGATTTTTTTCTTTAAAACTTTATTTTAAAATTCTTTTACTCTCAAACGTAAACTTGACTTAGTCCCATACATAAAACTTAACTTATCATCATACGTATTCATATGTACTCACCTGAGTACCAAGATCGTGGACCAGACCCGACCTAGCGCGGATCGGTACAACACGAGGCAACTTGCTTGTCATACATACATAAACTTTGACATTCATACTTAAAACATCATGAAAACCCTTTTTCATTACAACATATTTTATAGAGTATATTTTTCAAAACACGTGACGGTGTCCATCCCACATTTCACAGTCCGCAGCACCAACTCTCCACAGTATTGCATTAAGTACTGCCGTTGGGTTGCTTACCTACAACATGAACGTAAGTAATGAGCTAATTACCCAGTAAGTACAATATTCAATCCACAAAAATATTTTGACGTGCAAGAATGCGTGAACTGATTATGTTTTCTTATAAATTAATTATGCTTTCATTAATTTAGTTCTAATCCCTAACATGTCATGTCATATGTGCACGTACCGTGGTACATAGCCATGGAATGGTTGGAGGTGGCCAGTCCAAACCAAATCAAACCATGAAACTAATCGTTTACATAGAGTGATTGGGGCAGCCAGTCCAATCCAATTCAAACCATAAACCAAACCATTTAAACTCGCCCTCGTGGCAAGTCGGTACGACACCATAACATTAACTTGTCTTATCCTATCTCATGACTTAACTTATTCTTACCATGTGATTTAATATTTGTGAACATGCTTCATGATGTCACGTATCAAAACATACATCATAAAACAATCTCAATCATGACTTAAAACTTTCTAGCATAATGTATCATAACATAATACCTCGTAACATAACACATCATAACATAACATACCTATCATAACCTAACTTACCATAACATATCCTACCATAACATAACATATCATAACATAACTTCATAGCATAACTTATCATAACATAACTTATCGTAACATAAGCTTCATAACATAACTTCATAGCATAACTTATTATGACATAACTTCATAACATAACTTATCGTAACATAAGCTTCATAACATAACTTCATAGCATAAACTTAACATAACATATAATAGGTAAATCATGTAAATCAATATATGATTTCTTAAAACATAACATGCAACAAAAACGTTTTGTCCATGCTGTAGGTAGAGTTGTACTTACCTCTCATCCTACGCTCTTGGTCTATCGTTCCATCGAGGCACGATAACATGTCATATTCCTGTTTCAAACAGGACGTAAGATATGGATCGTCATATTTTATTATAAATCATAATTATTAAATGTTGGTATCCCAACCAACAACCATGGGTAATCCTAGTTATAAATAATTATATGTTCCCCACATCTATTAATGAAAACTCGGTCGGTTATGTCACGCCCCGACTTACACCATCTACGTAGGGGAACGACTACGTAGACGTGGGTCGGGTCGTCACCTTACTTATATACTTAAATTAAACTTGCGGAAAATTTGGGAAAGATTTTTCTTTTCTTTTTTTTTTTAATATTTTATTTTAAAACTTTCAACTTACTGGTAGGTACTTCCTTGAGTACCGAACTTTCAAACCTTCCTTGAAGGCCATCTAAATCATGTTGTAGACCAACCCGAACTAATGTGGGTTGGTACCACAAGAGGCAACTTGCTTGCCTTATATAAACTTTGTCATCCATATGAAAATATGAAAACCCTTTTTCATTACAACATATTTTATAGAGTATATATTTTTTTTTCAAAAGCTGTGGCAGTGTCCATCCCACATTTCACAGTCCGCAGCACCAGTCTTCCACAGTATTGCATCAGAGATTGCTGGCAGGATACTTACCTACAGCATAGACGTAAGACGTGAGCTTTCGCTCAGCAAGTACAACTATCACATCCGCGACACAAAACATATCATTGTGCATGAACCAATTATAATCTCTTATGAATCAATTATAATCTCTTATGAATCAATTGTGGATTCATAACTTAATTTAGTTCTATTCCTTTACATAACATGTGTGCTCGTACCGTGGTACATAACCAAGGAATGGTTGAAGGTGGCAGTCCGTTTTAACTCAAACCATGAAACACAAAGTTTAACATGGAGTAGTTTAGGTAGCCTTCCAATCCAACTCAAACCATGAACCATACCATTTAAACCCGCCTTTGTGGCAAGTCGGCACGACACAACATCCTACTTGTCTTGTTCTTACCAAGTGATTTAATATTAGTGAACATGCTTCATGATGTCACAATATTATAACATAATCAACATTAGTCAAAACATGGCCTTTTTTGAAAACATGGCATTTTTGTAAACATGGCATTTTTGAAAACATGGCATTGCATGTCATAACATAACTTAGCATATCATAGCCATAGCATAGCATAACACTTTATCACATATCAGCACATTACATCAGGCAACAAAGGGCCTATGCTGTAGGCGGAGTTGTACTTACCTCTCTCGTTATGTCCTACGTTGTGCTGCTTCTCCTCTGGTTACAGCTGCAGGTTTCCTCCTGCTAGTTGAAGGACATAGGTAAGGGTCTAATTAGTATTGTGGAATGTTGGGGATCTAACCAACATGTCTACATATTCCTAGTTGTATGTCCCTGATACTAGATGTCTTACTGGTTTACAAATAGTAACCCTATACCTTAGCCCAGTTTATTAATCTTGGTGTCCTTTAGGGTTATCTTGACTAACCCTTAAGGTTATACTAAATCCACTTGTTAGTCAACCAAAGTCAACTATGATCAACAATGGTCAACTTCAGTCAACTATGGTCAACCGTTGTTGGGTCAACCTTGGGCTTTGGGCTTGACCCAGTAACTCGGGTATAACTCCCGGTTACCTTTCGTAAACTAGTCGCTTGCTATACTCCAACTTGTAAAATTCATTTTCCCTTACTTGGAAAATTTAGGGAAATTAATCCCAAAACTTCATAAAAATCCTTTACTTAAATCATAAAAATCCAAACTCTTGGATTAGTACTTTATAAAATCATTTGAGGTTGAAAACTGCCCTTGGAATAGTTTTCCATAATCGAAACAATAGTTTGTAGTAGAAAAATAGTTTTCTAGAGATATTGGAAAGGCTAGTGGTGCAGGAATTTTCGGATTCCCTGCGCACCCTTCGAAAAACGATCCCAGTTTAAAAATTGGTTCATAATCTGAAAAAGTTTTCTTCACAAAAGTTGTAGCTCTCGAAAAATACTAAAACTTTCGTGTTTTACAAAAATTCCAATTCAGCCTAGATTCGTCCCAGTTTTTGTTTGAAACTGGCTGATCCCGAAAAAACTGAGCGAAAACTGGGTCTGGGGATCAGCCACGGGTTTTGGGGTAAACGGAGGCCATTGGAGCCTTATTTTTGAAAACGGTTCACGTGTCCCTCTAGGAAAAACCCTTCTGAACAACTTTCATGTTTTAAGTTTTCTCCAAATTCGGCCTCTAAGGGCCTCAAATTTCCCTTTTCCCGAAACTGGTCAGTTTTACCCGAAAATGACAGTTTTCGGTTTTAAGTTCATTTTACGTAAATTTTACGTGCACACTACCTCGAACGGCTTCGACCGTGAGCCTACGACGACCTGCAGTGCTTCTAACGTAACACATGCAGTCATATATCATTTAAACATCTTCATGCAAAGCAAAACCCTTGGGTGTTCTTGCACCAAACCAGGGTTTGCAAAACGTTTGATTTGCAACACCATACATCAATCAAACACAACCCTAAAATCCTAATTAGGGCAGAAAATTAAATGAGCTTATGCTCATACAAATCAAGCTTGAAATACATTTAAATTTCCCAAATGAAATTTAAATAAAACACTTAGGGTTAGAGGATTTATACCTTCCCTTTTGGCAGCCAACAAGTCCGGATTTCCCCTCCAATTGGGGTTCCAAATTTTCGGCCTCTCCCACATGAAATACACAAAATTTGAATCAAAACCCAATTAAAGAACTAGAGGGGTTAGGAGGATTGGATTACCTTTACTTCTTGAGATTAGATCTAACTTTGGATCTAAACTTTTTCTTCTAACTCCTTGCTCAAGAATCCGGTTTCCCCTCTATGGAATTTCTCTCCAAATTTTCGGCCTCCACACCTTCCTTTCTCTTCCTTTCTTTCTAGCTTTTCTTCTAATTTTTCTAGCTTTTTGCTCAAGAAAAACCGACCAACACATGGTCTTTCTTCTCCCTTGAAGTTCGGCTTCTAGTGGAAGGAAAAAGGGGAGTTGAAAAGCTAAAGTTTTTCTAATTACATCTAAGGGTTTACTTGCTCAACAAGCCCCCCCCCCCCCCCCCCCCCCTTAGGTGATGTGGTGTGGCCTTATTGGCTAGCCATTCCCTTGGAGAACAAGGGAAGACTTCTTTCCCTAAAATCCAATGAGGATTTGATGAGGTGTCCCCCCCCTAGATGATGTGGTCGGCCATGAAGACTAAGGATGCAAGTGCTTGCTCAACAAGCCAAGCTTGCATCACCTAGCCTATGTCACCTTGGTGACATCATTTGTTGACATCATCAAGCAAAATTTGCTTGCTTTCCAAGCCATACACAACCGGCCTTTGTATGTGTGGGAGCCAAAAATTGGCTTGCTCAACAAGCCTTTCTAGAACATACACTTGTCACCATGCTATCAAGCCATGTGTAAACCAAAATTGGCTTGCTCACCAAGCTTCTTGATTGCTTATCTCTCCTTGCTTGTGTCACCTTGCTTACCTAAGCATATTTCCTTGTTTTCCAAGGATGAAAAACCGACCATAGCATGTGGGAAGCAAAGAAAAATCTTCTCAAACTTATCTCTAGCTTAATTGCTTGTTCCAATGCAACCAAGCTAACTAAATTTGTAACCAACCATTGGCTTAGTTCAACTCTAGTTGGAAACTTGGTTAGGAATATCCATAAATTCCATAATTCAAAAATTACAAAATTGCACTTTAATCCTTAATGACAAAATATTTGCACTTTAGTCCCTGTGAGGTGGACAGTGTTGGTGGAGCCACTTGGCTTCAATTCCATACCTAATGGTCCACTAAATTCCCAAAAATCCTTAAATATTGGGTTGCAGTCCATTTCTCTACTAACTCAATCAGTACTAATACTGTTTTTCACTTAAAACAGTACTGTTTCACTAAATTGCAGTCCGGAGTTCATCTTCGTAAAATTGAACTGTGTATGGATTTTTCTTCTTAGAACTTGAAACTGCTAAATCCCCATTGCTCCAAATATTATTCACAATTATTCTAGAGCGATCGCATACCTTGACTTTTGGTCAACTTTGACTATCTTGGTCAAACTTTGACCATCATGAAATCATGAAATTTCAACACGTCATTTTCCTTAAAATGCCTTATACTGGCCTAAGTAATCCATCATTGAGTCTCGTAGCGAATTAACCGAGAACTCAAACTTATACCGATATTCCATTCCAAACATGATCTAGACTTAGGTTTTCCTTGTTCAAAGGAAATCTAGAGTCATAAAAATTCGGGTTATTACAGGTTACTAACCGTAACCTTAGGGCTCATAGTCCAACCAGACATAAACAGTAACTCGTTAGGTTACTAATCTTACTAAGGTCTTATTACTTATAGAGTAACAATCTACTAGATTACTATCGGTAACTATAGGATAAGGCCCAACCCGATAACTCGGTATCCTAACCGGTTATTAAAGGTTATCCTTTGCATTAATTCTTATACAAGAATACAAACCGTATTTTAACACAACCATAACTTATAAGTAAAGACAGTTAAAACTGTCAAACTTAAAAAACACATCCTTAAAACAGTTTCTTAACTTAAGTGTCAGTGCATGTGCAAGGATTTCTTACTTTTACACTGTCCTTTGAAAAACCTGTGCATGAACTCCTATTTCCTGCACAGTCCCGGAAAATCAGGTTTTTTCTTAAAAAAAATCTGCTTAGAATCTGAAAAAACTTCCTTAATAGATCATTTCCACTTAAGACTCAAGACATGAGCTCTCGATTATACTAATTATAAGTTCAATCACTAATTATGGTTGGATTTAATAAAATCCGACAGCATAACGGCTTATTTTCCTTAAGACCCAAAATTTAAACCTGCAATAAAACCAGTTTATAGAAAGTTTTGGCACACCATATCTGCAAGATGTGCCATCCATAACACATTCATTATATTAACATACAACGTATCTCGACATAATTTAATTTCACTTACTTAACTTGAACATCAAATATATATACATATATATATATTGATATTTAATTCAAAGCATATAAATAGGCATGTAATCAATCCAATAAATGACTTAAAGTAGTCAAGATTACTACCGAGATCGTTCGACGACGTTCGGGTGAGTAAAACGATTCCTGGTCGGCGTTCCAAACGCCTTTTAATTTCGCGCGACTGAACTTTTTATCGCCATTCTTAACCTTCGAGATTTCATATCGCCAATCTGAGGTTGTAAACATGTCCAGAACATCAAAATAGGTCGGAAAGGCGATCTTCCAAAATTCGGCGAAAGTTTACCAGCGTTGACCGGCATTGACCAGCTTTGACCGGTGTTGACCGTCGTTGACCGGCGTTGACTAACTTTGACCGGCGTTGACCGGTGGCAAAAGGGACAGAGATGGGCACCGCTTCGAAGATCTCGACGAGAGGAACCCATTTCTGGTGTCCACTTCTTCAACGACGTTCGGTTTTCTCTAAAAAGTAAGAAAACTAACTAGAAGACGGCGGCGGACCGGGAAAATTTCCGACAACAATCGGAGTGATGATGGACTGGGTTTTGTTCCTCTCGACGAGTGGAACTCAATGAAACCAACGGCTCACAAATAGAGGTCGGATTATACCGAAATCATGCTTGAAAGTTTATGTTACCGAAACTTTCAAGACACTTTTCCGGCGAACGGCGGCGAAGTGACGCGGCCAAACTCAGACTATTGGACTCTCGGCTGATGGGCTGCAAGGGTCACCAGCGCGTGCGAAGGTGGCTGGCCGGAGTCGGGCTTTCTTGTGAAGGCAGCAACGTGCGAGAAAGAGTGAGAGAAGAGTGAAAACGAAGAGAAAGAGAGAGAGATAGTTGCTGAAGTAATTCTTGTTTTACTTATTAATTCTCTTTTTTTTTTTTCTCTGAACGTCCACACACACACACACATATAAATATAAAATTTTTTTCCTTTTTCTTTGTACGTGTGGACTAACCACACATATTATGTGTGTGTATATATATATTACATAAATATATTTATAGTTTCTTTTTCTTCTCCTTATGATCCATTCCGATTTTGAAAAAGTTTCCTTCATGAAAGTTCTAGCTCTAAAAAAATCCTAAAACTTTTATGTTTTACGAAAAATTCAATTCGGACCCTAACAGGTTCATATTGCCGTTTGAAATCTCCTGGTCGTGCACAAATCCTGGGCACGGATTAGGCTCGGTTTTCGTAAAAACGAAGGCCCATTGGAGCCTTATTTTAGAAATCCGATCACGCTGCCTCTAGGAAAAATCGTTCTCTACAAACTTTTATGTTTTACGTTTTTCCCAATTCGGCCTCCAAGGGCCTCAAAATTTCGTTTTCAGATTGCTGCCCGGTTTACTACCCGAAACTGGCAGTTTTGCTTGAAATCCGTTTTTTAAGAAAAATCTACACGCACACTACCTCAAACGGTCCCGTGCTTGACAAAACAACCTATTATGATAAGTACAACTCTTATTATTGAGTCTCGTAGCTAATTAAACGAGAACTCAAATATATTCCGATATTTAACTTAGATCATGAGCTTTATATCGACATATATGGTTCAGACTTAAATTTTCCTTATTTCTGAGGAAATCATAAGTTCATCGAAATTTGGGTTCTTACAATATAATGGCTAGGGGTTCTTGAAAAAAACCAACTATCGTCATACCATAGGTGGACGTTTTTTTTGGGAGAGAGAAAAACAAAAACTAGGTTTTTCGAGCTTGAGAAATTCATCCTTCTTGGGTGTGAGAAAAGAGAGAAATTTTCATTGAATCAAAACTGTGAGAAAGGTTAAGCCAAGTGATATTTTTCATAGAAGGTTAACCGGTTCCTGTTTTGTAGTTTTGAAGAACGAACCCCGATCGAATTCTCAACGAGGTACATCGGAATTAAGAAGGTGGGATCTAGACTTCAGAAGAATTACCGTCGCTTGGATTCATAGAACGTGTGCCCACACACAACTCTGAGACGTGGAACTCGAGAATAGTATAGAAGACACGTTGGTCAAACGCTTTAGCAATTCCGAAATCCAAGAAATAAGGTACGCTTGATCATGAATTTAATTTATTGTTATATGCATCATGAGCTTTTTTTCCAGAAACGGCATAAAAATTTTAAAACTTCCGCTACGCCGTAACTCTGATATCGGATCCGATTTTTCCAACATTAAAAACGATTCCAATCGTTGAATCTTGTTCAGTTTTTATGAGATGACAGCTGAATAAAATATATTTTTTTAAATGGCTCAAAATGTTTTCCTTTTAATTATTAAATAATTGTGCTTTCGGTATCCCAAAATTTGAGATATATTGTAGTTCTAATATTTATCCTATTTAGTATAACTCAACTATTCGTTAAATTAAAATAAAAAAATAAAAAAAAACGAACCAACCATAGGTGTATCAAGCCCAACTAGATCAAGCTATCACCGCAGAGCCCTTCTCTTTTATGAGTGGATGCTACCTCATATCGTGAGACTCACTTATTTGAGTACAATCGGTGTTTATATTGAAATTTTGTTTAATTTTGTACTGTATTATTATTATTATTATTATTATTATTATTATTATATAGGTACTGATGAACGGGAAGCAATATTCGACAAAGGCAAAAAAATTGGCAGAAAAACTGAGGGCAATTAGGAGGGCAGCAAGCTTGGCTTGGTGAAGATAAAGATAGATAGCCTATGACAAATAAGGCTATATGAAGAGTTTTTATATTTTTATATGTAGTTTGTATAATATTTACATTTATATGAACGTGAAAAAAGAGCAATAATGCTATTTATAAATGCACCGGGTATTAACAATTATATATACACATTTAATGCTGTCACGTTGTCAACTAATATAGCCTAAAGTATTCCGATAATAGATTCATGTTGAAACTGAAAATATTATAGTAGAATTTACAATAAACTCTACTAGATTATTTCGGTGATCGTCGCCGACGACTAAAATTAGAGACCAACACAATGTATATGGTATTGTAGTAGATTTTTTAAGTAAGAGAGACAAATTGAGGTAAAACATATTAAGTTGACATTTGATTTTGTAAAGCATATAGGTTAACCTTTGACCATAATTATTTTGTGTTTTATTAATCAAGTGTCAAAATTTGTGTCATGTTAATAAATAAGACTTCAAATTTATGTTATTTAGGTGCTTTTCCTTTACAATGTACAAAGTCGGTGAACAAGGCTCAAGACGACTTTACTTGCGGCTAACAATTGCTTTCTAAAAAACTATATTCTGGACTCTTCTTCGTCATTGTGGCTGTTTTAAATATCCTAGAACCTTATATTACGAACTTTTTGAATTTTTTACTTTACCTTTTTTTTTTTCTTTTTTAAGTTTACTATTTATACAATAAAACACTCAAGAAACATATGAAATGTGCATCAATTTTAATAGGGTTTTCATCGTCTCAATAAATTGAATACCAAAAATAATAAACAAATCGAGAAACAAAAATATTGTTTCAAGATACAAACTCAAAAACAGATCAAAAAAAAAAAAAAACGCCAGATATAAACATAACTCTAAAAAATCAACCATAACGAAAAAAAATAAAAAAACAAATATCCTCAGCTAACTTTATGTCTTCAATCAAGAATTTGAAGGTTTATATCTGAACTGGCACCCGGCATGATTGCCTAACCTGCCCTTCCTGATAAGGTAGAACTCCGACGCGTTGTAAATTCACCATGGCCTCCCCAAAGTTCACGTTGAACTCTTGATAAGTATCTCTCGCTACTTCTCCGACAATACTCCTCGATGCTTCATTGAATGCGATGTCTTGATCGACTTTAAGAATTCCGTTCTGCCAGTACAATACTTGCTTGTGTATGAGTTGTCCACAATTGAGGGAGTACCCTGGTCCAAGTTTATAGGGTTTGCTGGATTACTTTTACAATATTGTCCCAAACTTCTCGCTAACCTTGGATTCATGGTTGGGTCAGGTCTCCCGGGTGTTGCTGAAGTTGTAAAGACGATCCTGGATGAAGCGGCAATGTGTCACTCCAACGCTGTGACCACCTGCACGATCATGCATACATTATACCCGAATGTGTGTGCAATATCAGGTCAAGTGTCTCCTACGTACTTAGTTTGTAGACACTTGTTAAAAAAAATGGTCGAGATTCTTTTCCTTTTTTTTTTTTTTTTTTTTAAGAAAATGACCACTAGTCGTCAAATTATTGATTAACTATAGTCAATCAGTGATTAACAAGTAAACACATTGATATCAATCTTAGTGACATTTGCCATCCACCAAGTGATCAATCATTTGTAAAAAGCACAATTATTTTTCTCATTTAATAAAAGTTGGGACATTAGTTTAAATAAATTTATATATATAGTCTTAAATAAAAAATCATTTCCCACCTTCTCCTCCCTTATTTTGTCACCTAAAGTATACTTGCATCCTGTGGTTGGTAAACTGGAAGACTACCTTCCGTGACCAAATTCTTTGTGTCGCGGAACGTGTGTTCACTTGCGGTAGGCATGTGATAACAATGTCCAAGCATATACCTATACCTAACCTATAATTGTAAATAGATATGCTGAGGTTCAGCATTGATATTATTGCTCATATGAGCTAGCTAGCCATATCAGTATAAGTAACGTACGGAACCATTGAGCAATCTTTTTTTTTTTTTTTTTAGTTAAATTGAAGAACAATTGTTTATGGCATATACCAGAAGATCGACCCTGTCAGTCACAGTGGAGACCCTTCTTCTGAAGGCTTGAATGGAATCTGAGGCTGTTGCTGTGGAAGGTGGCAGATCAATAACCTCGCTAGCATGAGGTTCATAGCTTCCCCTCTTCCGGTTTCTACATCGAAACTTATATGGTGCCCTCCCATGCACTCTGCTTCATACGCACAAATCCGTTATCAATAAATACAGAATATATATGATATTTTAAGCATAAGGTTGCAGCATTAAATACATACTACTAGAAAGTAGATATCCCGTAACATGGAACCCGCATTTGTAGTCCGCATATTATTAAAGATTATGGTGTTCAAAATCAATAGTACTACCAAATGTTTTCATGCTCATGATGCATATTGTTCATCTCACCTTGATCTACATATAATATAATACAACAGAAACAAATGAGGGGTTTGTTTACTTCTCAAAACAGAAACCATACGGGAATTTTTCTTTTCACTTAGGCAATGGGCAATTTCTATATATATATATATATATTATATATTGAATGGTGAGAGTGAGCAATTAGTATTAGGATAAATTAAAACATTCCAAACTCAGTCATGTACTTTCAACGTTAGAATACAGAGATTTTTTGGAAGGCATTCACATTTACGGGGAAAAAGCAAGTACAATCCCAAATCTATTCGTTGGCTTTTTGTTTTATCCTAAATTAGAATCATCCTTAGACAATACTAGCTATATTATTATCGTTTTAGGAACGATTATAAGCATAAACTGATACATACGTCTCAATTGACAATAAACCTAACTTTTATATAAAAATAAGGATGGTGATAGAATCAATAGGGTACTAAGATATCTTAACTAAGTTGGTACTCCTCTAATACTTTTAGTATTTACCCATCTCATTTATTATTGCTAAAAAGCTAATTGGATTTTCCAGGAAAAAAGCCAATTTATTTCATTTTCCAAAGATTCATTTTAAACTGAACACTAGCAAGAAGAATAATCATTAATCTAGATCTTATTAATCTTTTCCGTCTATATTTTTTACGCTTATCCTATTCCATTATTATGAATTATGGAATTAGTAAACGTACCCTTAAACTTGCCAGCGAAACGCATCCTTGTAGCCATGGCAATGATTGTCAGCACAAGTGACAACTCCAGGGCAAGTTCTCTCTATCTCGCGCTTTATATCATCAATAAGTTCGTATCCCCTCACATTTAGATTAGGTTTCGTAGTTTTCTCAGTGTCTGGCCCATCCAGCAGGATAGAAGCATCGCAACCCTAAACAAGATTAAAAGAAAAGAGCTTAATTACTAATTTCACATGCTTAGTTAATCCCTTACAAATCTTTACAAAGCTCACAAAGAGAACTACCAACAAGAAAAAAGAGAGAAAAGAAAACTAAGTGGCAACATCCTTACAAATCCTACGGTGAACTACCAACAATTTATCTATAAAAAAAAAAAAAGAAGGAAATTAAATAGAGTAGAATATTATATGTATCTCCTACTTCATCATAAAAATTGCATGCATAGTATTGGTGAAATACGGAAAATGTGGATGAATATATATAGAAAAACTCACGTGAACAAAGCAATCGTGGAACTGCATACGAAGGAGAGCAAGCGACGATGGTTTTGTCTTGAAAATATGCATAGCGGACTTTGGCAGCTACAATATCCTCAACATTATATTTACGAGGAAATAGGCCGAAAAAGCCTCTTCTGACACACTTATCGGCGTAGAATCTGACCTGTAAATCCTCCCGCTGCGCCATAGCACTGACCTGCCAAGCTCATCAAAATGAGCCCCAAGGCCATTACGGGAGCTGAGATGGATATTTTCATATTCGTGTTGATGACAAACTGAAAAACTACGTAAGAGATATTATAAAACGATTCTTTGTTTATCTCAAAGTTTCACGTATTGGACTTGGAAAATAATAACGTCCTTGTTTACTATTTATAGAAAAACCAATTGACCACGTTGAAAAACTAAAAACAGATTTGGCAAAATGGAATTATATTAATTATTGCCTTGCACGACCCTGGTGACCGACTAATTAGCTGGCTGTGTTGATATGGAGTTGTATGAGAACGTGTATAGTGGTATGTAAACATGACGTCTGAAAAATATTTGGGAAGATCTATAAGTAATTCCGACAAGAGTTTTTTTTGTTCTATACTTAATAATAATGGGATGAGACTACGTAAACAGTAATTTTATTAATAAATAAATTATATATTTACAACAAATAAATAAATCATTACCCAGTAAATTTATTTTTTTACTGCTATTTACTCCAAATATTTTTTAAATCTATTATTTACTTCAATTATTTATATTAAATACTATTCACTTCTTTCTCGCTTAATTAAATATATATGAGCCTCCTTGTTTCTATTTTTGTGACAGTCATCATTCTTACAAGGAAAGGCTAAGCTGTGCAGTCTCATATTGCTTGAGGATGGATATATGTGATGGTTCATAAGTAAAGAGAACACCTCCTAATGATATGAGGCATTTTGGAGTGAATCCAAGAGCAAAATCGTGAGGGCACGAGACCTAAAGTGAACAATATTATACCAAAGGAAGGCATGGGCCATTACAAGTGGTATCAGAGCCTATACCCAACTAGAAGTGTGACCAACGAAGACGTGGATTCCAAAAGGAGGGTTAATTGTGACAGTCATCAATCCTACAAGAAGTGATCAGTCATCAGAGCCTATACCCAACTAGAAGTGTGACCAACGAAGACGTTGGATTCCAAAAGGAGGGTTAATTGTGACAGTCATCAATCCCTACAAGGAAAGGCTAAGCTGTGCAGCCCCACATTGTTAAGGGATGAATATATATGATGGTTCATAAGTAAAGAGGACCACCTCCTAATGGTATGAGGCCTTTTGGAGTGAGTCCAAGAGCAAAAACCGTGAGGACACGAGACCCAAAGCGAATAATATCATACCAAAGAGAGGTATGGGGTCATTACAAATGGTATCAGAGCCTATACCCACCCGAAATGTGGCCAACGAAGACGTTGGGCCTCAAAAGGAAAGGTGATTATGACAGTCATCAATCCCTACAAAGAAAGGGTAAGTTATGCAGTCCTACATTGCTTGAGAATAGATATATGTGAAGGTATATAAGTAAAGAGATCACCTCCTAATGGTATGAAGCTTTTTAGAGTGAACCCAAGAGCAAAACCATGGCCCAAAGCGGACAATATCATATCAAATGGAGACATGGGTCGTTACAATTTTAAATACAAAGAAGGATAAGTTGTGCAGTCTTACATTGTTTGGAGATGAATATATGTGATGATTCATAAATAAAGAGATCACCTCCTAATGGTATGAGACTTTTTGAAGTGAGCCTAAGAGCAAAATCATGGCCCAAAGTGGACAATATTATACCAAAGGGAGACATGGGTCGTCACAATTTTAGATTTGAGAAATATGTTTCAATTTCATTACTTACGCAATGGTTTTTTTTTTTTTTTGGATAAGAAACTTCCTTGAATGGTTTACGAAAAAATGTTATTAGTTAAAATATCGAAACCATAAACAAAAACAAGCTTTTGATGGAAAGCAAGCAGATCCATCAACCATAATGTTTTTTAAAAACAGATCCACCACCCATTAGTTTAAAAACATTATATTATTTATACCCAACAAATGTGGGAACTATAGAGATTCTTAATCTATTAGTAATAGAGAGTCGCATCTCACCATAAAAAAGTACAAACAACTATATTTTGAGGAGTTCGGCAGTTAGAAAAAACTGGTCTCCTCTTTGAAACATGAAAGGAAAAAACCATTGGTGATTTTATAAGTGATCTTGATTTTGCTCATTTGTACATCGTTATAGTTATGGTTAGAAGGCATACTTAATGTCGATATTATTATAATTAGTGAATAAAAGAGCAACTAACATGACATCTGATAACTCTATAAAATAAAATTATTTCTTTATTTTCATGCATTTAAATGAGCGATGTTCTTGAGAATTTTATTTAATTTTCCCCTCAAGTAATTGTTTTTCTCATTGTGTTAGTTTAATCAGGTGAAAAGTGGAATTTTTGACACAAGTTGGTGACAAAATGGTCATCAAAAGCAATAAAAACAAGCAAAAATAATAAAAGAATTCGGAGTCAAGCCACCACCACACGCACTCACGCAGACCAGAGAGATGCAACTCCCTAGTGTCCACAGCCGTCAATAAAGCTTCCAGATCGCGCGCGTGGAGAGTACAGCCGACAACCGCGCATGAAGTGGCTGGCCCACGTCAGGAGACTGCAGCCTTGCAAGATCCACTGCAGCCGCTTACACGGAAGAGCCCGTGAGCTAGCTTCGTCGCCCAGCCAGCTTCCACCAGGTGTCCACCTACTCCAGTAAAACCAATCCGTCATCGCCACGTGTCCTACGCAGACCAGAAGCCCAAAATGTGCCCAGCTATGGTTCTGTTGGGGGAAAAGAACGAAAAAAAAAAAAAAGTAAAAGAATAAAAGGAGGCCAAGAGTCCTGGGTCGGTTCCTGGGCTGGAGGTCAAGAGGCAGCAGCCGAAAACCAGAAGAGAAGGAGGAAATGAAGAAAAAGAAGAAAAACAAAAACAAATAGAGAGAGAGAGAGAGAGATTATTTTCAAATATGTGGTGCTGTAAATTTAAGTTCCAATTTTTGCAAACCCAATGTCATGAAGTTACAAGTGGAAGATAAATTTTCTGTACCTCTACTCTCTTAAATTTGAATTTATAATTTTGTGATGAGGTTGGTTTTGTGGCGTTGGATTCTTATCTTTCTTTACACTTTGATTTTGGAAATGTTTTAGTTCAATAATCTAGAATTGTAATATTGCTCAAATTATGAATTTTGATTAATTTTTACTCTCTTTGATTTTTATTTGGTTAATTGGAATTGTTTAACCTGTTAGGGTTTTAATGCGCCTAATTAGTTGGCCACTAATTAGTTGGCCACTAATTTGGTGATGTTGTTGGACCTCAATGAAATTGGAAAATCGATTTTTAATCTTGATCACTAGTAGGGTTTCATATGCAAGTTGGAATAGGAATATATCCTTAATGTATGTGTAGTCATTGTGGGTCCTTGATCCTAATGAATTTATGTTGATTAGTTCCTCGTTAAAATATTGGTGTGCCTACTAGTTTATAGGAAAAGACTTTTAAGTAAATTAGTACATTCGGCTAACAATTCGGTTAATGTCAGCCGCAATGTTAGCCATTGCATTAACTGATGAACTTTTTCTTCTAGACATTTTCAGATTATTTTTCTTTCACTTAATTACCAAATACTTGTAATTATCTTTGATGATTCAAAGCAAAAGTTCTGGTTTTTCCCCTTTTTATGGTGGAACTTAAGGAGCTAATGAGAACTGAAAACGTGAATTTTCAAATGTCGTTAAGTCTCAAAAGCTACCCTTATTATTGAACAATAGTGACAAAATCTTTTACAAAGATGGACAATAATGCCACTTATGTTGTTAATCACATTTACTCTAAAAGCAGAGACTTTCGTTGAATGTTTTAAGAAAAATGGGTGTATCTAATTAAGGTTCACAACCACCAAATGCAATGGCCTAGCGGTAAAGGATTACCGTGATGGGTCGGTAGTCAAAGATTTGAGTGTTAGGTGATCCTCTTAGAGGTCTAAATGTGAATGTTTGTTTTCTACCAGCATAATATTCGATTTAAAAGTGCTTGAGATCATGGCCCATGTTTACTTATCATTGGTAAGTGATGCACTCTCGTTCAGGGATAGGGTGTCACGCCCCGACTTCCCACGCCAGGTCGTCACCTTACTTATATACTTAAATTAAACTTGCGGAAAATTTGGGAAAGATTTTTTTTTTTTTTTTTTATATTTTATTTTAAAACTTTCAACTTACTGGTAGGTACTTCCTTGAGTACCGTACTTTCAAACCTTCCTTGAAGGCCATCTAAATCATGTTGTAGACCAAAACCCGAACTAATGTGGGTTGGTACCACAAGAGGCAACTTGCTTGCCTTATAGAAACTTTGTCATCCATACTTAAAACGTCATGAAAATATGAAAACCCTTTTTCATTACAACATATTTTATAGAGTATATATTTTTTTTTCAAAAGCTGTGGCAGTGTCCATCCCACATTTCACAGTCCGCAGCACCAGCCTTCCACAGTATTGCATCAGAGATTGCTGGCAGGATACTTACCTACAGCATAGACGTAAGACGTGAGCTTTCGCTCAGCAAGTACAACTATCACATCCGCGACACAAAACATATCATTGTGCACGCAACCAATTATAATCTCTTATGAATCAATTATGGATTTATAACGTAACTTAGTTCTATTCCTTTACATATCATGTGTGCTCGTACCGTGGTACATAGCCAAGGAATGGTTGGAGGTGGCAGTCCGTTTTAACTTAAACCATGAAACACAAAGTTTAACATGGGGTAGTTTAGGTAGCCTTCCAATCCAACTCAAACCATGGACTATACCATTTAAACCCGCCTTTGTGGCAAGTCGGCACGACACAACATCCTACTTGTCTTGTTCTTACCAAGTGGTTTAATATTAGTGAACATGCTTCATGATGTCACAATATTATAACATAATCAACATTAGTCAAAACATGGCCTTTTTGAAAACATGACATTTTTGTAAACATGACATTTTGAAAACATGGCATTGCATGTCATAACATAACTTAGCATATCATAGCCATAGCATAGCATAGCACATTATCACATATCAGCACATTACATCAGGCAAGTAACAACAAAGGGCCTATGCTGTAGGCGGAGTTGTACTTACCTCTCTCGTTATGTCCTACGTAGTGCTGCTTCTCCTCTGGTTACAGCTGCAGGTTTCCTCCTTCCTTTTTGGCTGCCAACAAGTCCGGATTTCCCCTCCAATTGGGGTTCCAAATTTTCGGCATCTCCCACATGAAAATACACAAAATTTGAATCAAAACCTAATTAAAGAACTAGAGGGGTTTAGGAGGATTGGATTACCTTTACTTCTTGAGATTAGATCTAACTTTGGATCTAAACTTTTCTTCTAACTCCTTGCTCAAGAAATCCGGTTTCCCCTCTATGGAATTTCTCTCCAAATTTTCGGCCTCCACACCTTCCTTTCTCTTCCTTTCTTTCTAGCTTGTTCTTCTAATTTTTTTCTAGCTTTTTGCTCAAGAAAAACCGACCAACACATGGTCTTTCTTCTCCCTTGAAGTTCGGCTTCTAGTGGAAGGAAAAGGAGAATGAAAGCTAAAGTTTTTCCTAATTACATCTAAGGGTTTACTTGCTCAACAAGCCCCCCCTTAGGTGATGTGGTGTGGCCTTATTGGCTAGCCATTCCCTTGGAGAACAAGGGAAGACTTCTTTCCCTAAAATCCAATGAGGATTTGATGAGGTGTCCCCCCCCTAGATGATGTGGTCGGCCATGAAGACTAAGGATGCAAGTGCTTGCTCAACAAGCCAAGCTTGCATCACCTAGCCTATGTCACCTTGGTGACATCTTTTGTTGACATCATGAAGCAAAATTTGCTTGTTTTCCAAGCCACACACAAACCGGCCTTTACATGTGTGGGAGCCAAAGTTGGCTTGCTCAACAAGCCTTTCTAGAGCATACACTTGTCACCATGCTATCAAGCCATGTGTGAACCAAAATTGGCTTGCTCACCAAGCTTCTTGATTGCTTATCTCACCCTTGCTTGCCTAAACATGCTTACCTAAGCACATTTCCTTGTTCTCCAAGGATGAAGAACCGACCATGAGGTGCCATGTGGACCAAAAATTGGCTTGTTCAACAAGCTTTGTTTGCCTTGTTCACCAAGCTACCCAATGTAACCGATCAATGTAACCGGCCATTGGCTTAGTCAACTCTAGTTGGAGACTTGGTTAGGAATATCCATAAATTCCATAATTCAAAAATTACAAAATTACACTTTAATCCTTAATGACAAAATATTTACACTTTAGTCCCTGTGAGGTGGACAGTGTTGGTGGAGCCGCTTGGCTTCAATTCCATACCTAATGGTCCACTAAATTCCCAAAAATCCTTAAATATAGGGTTTCAGTCCATTTCCCTACTAACTTAATCAATACTAATACTGTTTTTCACTTAAAACAGTACTGTTTCACTAAATTGCAGTCCGGAGCTCATCTTCGTAAAATTGGACTGTGTATGGATTTTTCTTCTTAGAACTTGAAACTGCTAAATCCCCATTGCTCCAAATATTATTCACGATTATTCTAGAGCGATCTCATACCTTGACTTTTGGTCAACTTTGACTATCTTGGTCAACTTTGACCATCATGAAATCATGAAATTTCAACACGTCATTTTCCTTAAAATGCCTTATACTGGCCTAAGTAATCCATCGTTGAGTCTCGTTACTAGTTAAATGAGAACTCAAACTTATACTGCTATTCCATTCCAACCACGATCTAGACTTAGGTTTTCCTTGTTCAAAGGAAATCTAGAGTCATAAAAATTCGGGTTATCACATAGGCATGCCATAGGACTTTCAGCAAACATTAATTTCAATTAATTAGGAGCCCCTTTGGTAACATCCATGAGATATGCTAACGCCGGACGCTCTCTTTCTGGTCTTTTCTTTAGCTAAAAAATAATTAGTCATAGTAGTAATAAGGTGTCCAAAAATGAATCGTGGATTGATGATCGATTGTTACATTCAACTTAGAGTTGACAAACAAACAAATTACACCAAACTGAGTACAAGATATCTGTAACCAAAAAGGATAAATTAAAATCATTAGCAACAAAAACAGAAAAAGCATCAATCAGGAGACAGAATAGAAATGAAAGCAAAATATAAGTTCATAAAAGTCAATGATATATTTATTCGCTTATGAACTAAAGTAGATTGACTGCAGCACATGTTCTTCTAATCCGTCCATTTTCCCCCGGTCTTGACTTCAACTTCTCCCAGCTTCACCATCGCCTGACCAAACCGAAAGGCGAAATCAAACCTTTGGCGAGTTCGAACACCATCTTGTTAGTGAGCCCACTGGTGGCTAAATCTTGGTCGATTTGAAGAATTCCTCGGCCGCGTTTGATTTGGACGTAGTACGACTTATCGACAGACATTGGAGTTCCCTGGTCCAGGACAACAGGGTTGTTACTGCCACTTCCATCTTGAGGGACACCTAGTCTTCAAAAATTCCCTAAAGTTTGTGTCCATTGTTGGATCAGGTCTGTAGAGGCGATCTTGGAAGAAACCGCAATGTGTTATTCCAACAGTGTGAGCTCCTGCAAAAATTTTTATCATGATTTAAGGTCTTTTAGGCTCACGTCAAGATGAGGATACTATTGAATGTTCTTAGGTAACAAGACAAAATGTTCTCCAACTTCATCATAATTTTTTATATTAACTCACGTATTATTTTTGAATTGTCACACTTTTTAATTGCTAAAAAACTATGGTCTTTTTTTTTAAGGGGAAAAAAAATTGTTTCTAGAAATCATAAATATATATATATATATATTTATAAAACAAATATATATACTTACCAAGAAGAAGAACCATGTCAGTAACATTGAGTCCCTTCTTCTGGAATGCATCAATGGATTGGCTGACTGGTATTGTTGGAGATGGCAGGTTCACATTACTCGCAAGAGAAGTCATGCCATCCCTTCTCCCTGTCCTTACAGGGTACCTCACGTTTCCGTTCTGCGATTACGTACATAAATATAGGCTTCAAAATATATCATAACTGCTGTTCGATTATAATTTATATATATATATATATATATTGTTTACATGTATACGTATAGTACGTTTGAAAGTCTAGAAATATAGCATAGGATGAATTGTTTAGATATAACACCAAAAAAATTATTTTAAGGATAATACTGATTTTGATTTTTTTTTTTTTTTTCTTTAATATGACTGTTTAGTGATTATAATACTTACTATGGTAATTACTGAGCATAGTGAACAAAAGAAACTAATGAAAATAGACAATATTCATTAAATGCTGTGCCTAAATAGATATACGTACATAAATACACACATGATAACAAATGTAATATATGAGGAAACAAGTCAAAAACCTCAAGTAATAAAAATAAATAGTAAAAAAAAAAAAATCGGTTGATGATAAATAACATATTCATGATAATTTACAATACATTATTCGCAACAAAATTATTCTAAAAATTTCCTTATAAATAAAATGCTAATAGTAAATATCATATTAATGATAAATAATGTATATACGAAGCATATTTATAAAAAATTAATAATAATAATTTACCTTAAAAAAACAATTTAACATAAAAAATGCTATTTACCTCAAATACTATATACTTTTAGTTTTTTTTTTAAATGATCAATTTGTTGTAATTTCCCTATATATATAAATATGCAATCCAAAGATATAAATCATTAAAATGGCTAATTCTACCTAAAACAGAAAAGAAACAAAATCCATATCATGAAATTGAGGGTGGTTGAACGGGACATTACACTAGCCAGGGCTACGGCATCTCTGGTGCCAAAACAACAATGTCAGCACAGGAGACAAACTCCGGGGCATGTTCTCTCCAAGGCTCCCTTGATACGCTCGATAACATCGTAACCTCGTACGCTTTTATTTGGTCCTGCTTGTTGCTCACTGGAGGTTCCATTTATTAGAATCGAGGCGTCGCATCCCTTTGCAAAGTCAAAAAATAAGAGAATTTAACCAAATGCTTTAATGTACAATGAAACCAAATAGCAAACGGAATGATGAGCACTTTTTTTTCGTCGTATGCTGTAAATTTTTTACATAAGACGACGACACTCGTATATCAGATCGTTGAAAAATGTCAAATACTGAGCCTAGAAATTTGCATGTTATGAAAAAACCATCGGTTCACGAGCAAAAAAAAAAACACTTAAAACAAGTACCTCAACGAAACAATCGTGGAACTGCAAACGGAGGAGAGCAGCGGCAAGTGTCGGGTCTCTGGCGAACTCTTTGGCTACTTTTTGAGTCACAATTTCCTCAACGTTTTCTTCAGTAGAAGTAATCTGACCGGAAAAAAAATCAAAATCACGGCTATTACATTTTCCGGTGTAGAATCCCGGCCGCAATTGGCCGTAGCATTGCCCCGCCAGGCTCAGAAGCACAAAACTTAAAGCCGCAATTTTAGCCACTGCATTAACTGATGAACTTATTCCTCTAGACATTTTCTGATTATTTTCTTTCACTTAACTACAAAATACTTGTAATTATCTCTGATGATTCAAAGCAAAAATTCTGGTTTTCGCTTTTATATAGTGGAACTTAGGAAGCTAATGAGAATTGAAAACGTGAATTTTCAAATTTTCGTTGAGTTTCTGCTTTACACGATTCATAATTATTTTATTCGAATTATGGATAGCTAGCTAGACAGACGTGAAGTCGTGGAAGACATTTCTTTTGACACGTCATTTTAGAACATTACGAGTTTCCACAATCAGATATAAAATTAAAATAATATAAGGTTTAAGAAATGGATTGAAAAGGTTCTAAAAATTCTCTTATGAGCTGCTTATTAAATTGTTCTTGTGATACATTACTCGTTGAAAATTTGAGTCTTAGTTTATATGTAAATTATATATTATGATTGGCACCTTCCATAGAACTTTTTTCAAATAGCGCCGTGAGAAGGTGCGCTAGATTGTTCAAATATAAATTTGTTCTTCTGAATGACAGCTTTTAAATAAAAATTAGCAAAAAAGACCCACCCCACGTTCAAAAATAAAGTAAAATAAAGATAAAATTTAGCCAAAAAAAAGGGAGCAAATATTGCTCAACCAATAATGTGTATTCATATTATAATACAAATTACTAAGTTCTGTCCAAATTTTGATCTAGGAAGGATTTACACTGGTTAAACATAATATAATATTAATGTTCACATTTGACTATTTCGTAAAATGGAGCATAAATTTGTTTTTTTTTTAATAGATCCAATTTAAATATCATTCATTCGTTTATCATGTTTAAAAAAATATAAATAAAACCAAATTTCTAGACAAAATTCGTTAATGAGAATTACTTTTTGACTAAATTTCTTCGGTTTTGAATAACCTATATCATCATATCTCTTAAAAAATAATAATAATAACAAATCATAACTCCCTATCTTCTTCGATGCCGCCCCGACCTTTCTCAATGTTGTCGTTGATGCCCGTCACATCCGATTTGGCGCTACCCGCAGATCCCCGGCCCCATCTCTGATCCAACGCCGCCCACCCCTCCCAGCTCTAATGTATAACTATGTTTCCAATCAGTGAAATATTATATTTAAATTTTTTTCATAACATCCCACTAAAAAAGAAAAATCTACCTCCACAACCGTCAAAATTTGAAAATTGAATTCTTTGATCGACTCAGTACTAATGTCCGTAATTGTATACCCTCGGTAGCATAAAAATCCTGCAGAGATCTTTAGCTTTGACATTGAAAACTTGAGTGAGAATAGACATGTACAAAAAAGAATAATAACAAATAAATAAAAATTAAAACCGCCAAACCGCAAGCCCCGCCCTGCCATTTTTGCGCCCCATCATTAACTCGTCAAACTATGGTTTAATCCATCCTAACATGAATGATGTTTGATATGAATAATGTTATGGACGTCAACTTTAATCTCAACTTTTTGAGTACCAATGTACATGCATGTTTTTATTGGTAGATACAATCGATTGATACGGAAAAATTAACACTTACTAATAAAAGTACGAGAACTCATATATTACATAAGTTAGTACTTAAAAGTTGGGATTAGAGTTAGTATCTCTAAATTTTTTTAATTTTAGATTAAAAAGTTAGTAAGCTAACAAAACTAAACTTAATGAAAGTATAACTACAAAGTTACCTTTAAACCGTATGATTTTTTTTTTTTTTAAATCTTTTCCAAGTTTTTTTCTTTTTGAAAGTAAGACCTAATTAGGCCCAAACCCGCCAGTTGACCGCTGCAAAGCGCGCACCATCAAACCACCACGCCCGTTGTATGGGCGGATCTCAGTTTGGAATTTTCCCAGACCGTCATTATACAAAACCGAACCCACCCTGCCCAAAAGCCGCCCGCTTGTGCACCCTAGTGAAAATGTATCCACTAATCAAGCTAGTATAGCTCAGTATGACATGTGGTTCAGATGCATGATCAATCAACTGTGGTGTGTTATAAAAACTATATATATATATATATATATATAGATATATATTTTTGCAGCATTTTTCATTGCCTTTAGCGTGTAAATGCTTAGGATTTGAACTTTTAAGCATTTACAGGCTGATTGAACCTTGGAAACATGGAAACAATTAGAAGAGCACATCACCTGGTTGTTGAAAAATTTATAATGCGTTGCATTAATTATTCAGTAATCAATATTGATGCATTTGGCCATAACTTTTTGTGCAGTAAGAATTCCATTTATTGAGCAGTTTGTTGTTCACAAATAACAAATTTAATATGCTATTAACCTTCCTAACGAAATAAAAAAAATTGATAAAAAAGTTGGTGATATTAGTGTCTTTCCATTTGCGATGTTACTTCCCAGATATGGAGGAGGTAACTTTAATGGCTTGAGATATTCCTGCAACTTCATAATCGACGAAGAATGAGACGGTCAAGGAAACAGGGAAAGGCCATATGGATACTTGAAAAATTGCATGAATTTGCAACCTGGGGCAGATGAATTCATGAAGGAAGATTGCTTAAGCCAAAGTAGAGAGTTCTTTGATGAAACGCATTAATGGCATAATCAACTTGAAAATGGCCAAACCGCGATTTGAGACGAAGGCCATAGCCGAGCCCAATTCCAGATCCTGGTTTCCCCTGCCTCAAGGCTGGATTTCCTGAAATTCCAAAGTTAAAAATTATGTCTAACGAGAGACTTTAACAAGAAAAAGAACCAAGAGACTGCCACCAAAATACTAACCATAAAAGTAGATTGACCATTTAAATTCAATGAACAGAAAAGAACACATTTTGCTACTATAAAAGATCATAATCGAACAAATTCCAGCATAATTACACTAATATCTCATTCAATCGTTTGCAAGAACTGCTAAAAACTACATTGGATTGACAAATAAATGAATTCAGAACGTGTCTTCCAGGTCTCACAAACTCAAATACTTGGACTTGCCTAAAACCTTGCTTCTCATGACGAGAATGTTTCTCTGTCTTATTTTCTTATCCTTCAAGAACTTCTTGTTCTGAAAATACTTGGAAAGAAAAAGGACTCTGATTTATGCTGGGAAACACAGCAAGACTGGAACAAGAATAGAGAAGGACCTTATATTGAAACCTTCAATAACTGTTGAATAAGTGCTCGGCAAGAGTCGTCCACAATGTTGACGTTAAAAACCACGGTTTTGTGGCAATTATCATGACCTACGTAACTTTGAAGTTACCTATATAAGCTAACAGTGGTCCATTATTAAAAGAGCAACCACCGTTAAGCAACCTTCTAGAACCACTCTGATCTTTACAACTCAGTTGAAAGCTTGCTCTCCAACCTCAACTCCTTGCAGAACACTTGCAGCCTATTTCATAGTGCTTTGAAGTTGGAAGAGAAACTCTATCTCGGAACCAGTTTTGCTTGGTCTAAATTAAGGTCATTTAGCCTAAAGGCTGAAACAAATTGAGAAAAATAGCTTTCTATTTGCAATGCTAAATACCCAATTTTATTTTGAGTTCTCATGGCCTAGTTTATTAGTTTTGCTGATTCTCATTATTTCCTGAAATTCTCATTTTTAACAGATATTAACTGTAATGCCCGGTCTCATTTCCATTTGACTAACATTTTCAACATGTTGCTTTACTTCAGTAGATTCATCAATATGTCAGTATTAACATACTGATGAACCTAAGTTGCCACCCGTTTTGCATTTCTGAAAAGGTCTACCACATAATCTATTGAAGCAAAACAAGGACAATGAGAAGCTTCGAAACTCCCTCTGTCCCCTCTTTCTTCTCTATTTCATCAACTTCTCAATTTCAATCTTAGCAATATGTCCTAATAAGTTTGGAGATGGTTTAGCATTTATGGTTGTTTAGGATTCTCTACTGGCTTTCTGTTAGATACCAAACGTCCCACGTGGAATAGTTATAAGATGATGAGTGGGTCTATAAGACTTTGTGTCCCCTCCCCTTGCAAGCCGGTTTGCAAGGGTTGAGTTCTACTTAAAGTTCCTAAAAATTGGAATCAAAGCAGTCCACCACGTCGAGGGTTCATGTCCAAGCAATTCTGTTATAGGCTGAATTAAGATGTATTGGTTGAGTCATCAATACATCGAATATTGATAGCCGAGTGAAGACACCGAACAGAGGAAAGGGCTACCGTTGGATCAATATTGAAAATATGAACCGCAAGTTTGGGCCCAAGCATGGTGGTTTGACGTCGAGTATGGGATAGGAGTAGGACATAGTACTGGCTACGGTTTTGTGGTCGTCGTTGCAGATGGGGCAACCTAGGGAGGGCTGCTGCAGGTTTTGGGAAGTCACCTAGTGGGGAAGATGGGCCGCCATAGATGGTGGTTGCGGAGCGTGGGAGAATGTTAGATAGCATATGTCCCACATAAAATAATTATAAGATGATGTGTGGGGTTATAAGCCCTTTGGTCCCTTCCCCTTGCAAGCCAGTTTTGCAATGGTGAGTTCTAGCTAAAGGGTTCCTAACACTTTCCAGGATATTCGATAATACATTGCACACATCTGCAAAATTTTTTTTTTTTTTTTTTTTTTTTTTTTCCAAAAAGAATTTCATGAAACTTAAGAAATTTCCTTTATTGGTTTAGAGAAAATCCAAGCCCCATCCAGTCCCAATAATGTATACTAGCACTCTAAGCAATTGAGCTTATTCAAATAAAAAATTCAAAGAGCTAATTAAAAATATCATGATATTGCACAAGGGAAATGCATCTCAACAGTTCTCTAACTGAAAAGAAAGGGAACTCACCAGGAACATGGTGACCAGACCCCAAGTCAGTTCCACAATCTAAGAAAACAGCACCTTCCAATATTTTGCTCTAAATACAAAAAGTAGAAACTCCGTAAGTACTAGCATAGTTCATAATTGATAGTAGGAAAAGAAGAATCAAACGAAAATTGGTAGACTGTTAACATTACAAGTGAGAGAATTGTCAACAGAAAAAGTAATTGGATTATAAGTTGATTGGATTTTCAAACATTATAACCGCACGTACCTATCATCAATGGTCAGAAAAATATCTGGTCTATGTATGTCAGGGGAAATAAAAATAAGTTGTGCAGACATTCATATATATTTCACAATTAGATACATGTATCAGCAATTTGTTTGTGGAGTTAGTAGTGGTTTAGTCTGTTTAAAAGTATCAAAATGCACGAATATGTAAACTTAAGCCTACAACGCATCATGGGAATGCCAAGATGTTGGTCGCTAGTAAATATTCATTCGCCAAGGAAAACTCAGCAGTTTTTGCAATCAGCCAGGATTGCAAGGACAAAGCATGAATAGAAGTGCAACAAGTATCATTCGGACGTTCTTGGAACATCAAGCAATGCAAAATAAGTTCAACTATTTTTTCTAACATACCAAAGGAAATGTTATTTCACTATTAGCAACAAGACATGATCTCCCAGATCCAACTGCACCCTCACCATATCCTCGCACACTACCAAGACCCCCAATTGCAAACGCTTGGTAAGGAGCCATGTCCCCCACAATAGAGCCACCATCATCCTGTCAGAGGCAAAAGTATGGATAGCGTGAGTAGGACAACATCTAGACTATATTACTTCAAGGAAGCACAAGAAAAAACGTGCATTTGACTTCCAAAGTGGAGAGTGTAAAGATTCTAAAGATTGTGCCATGTCATGTTACAAGCACAGAGTATTCCCTCGCAAATACCAGACCAATGCGGCTCTATTTGTTTTAATTGATACCATTTTACGCTACAACATTTTTATTCTTCTTTATTGGATTTTTAGTTTTCTAGTTTTGACATACAACTTATGAAATTTGTTTCTTGTTGTACGTAAATTCAAGGAAAAGACCCTGAAAAATGAAAATGAGGTAAAGTTTTAGCATGCGCTTCTTTAATAACAATCGCAGGCATACTTCTAAGCCACCTCAAATAATTCATGTACACTGCTGATGTTACTTGCATAACGGCTAATAAAATTTTTAGGATACCAATTTTTTGTACTTTAAACATTCAGTCTCCATATGCTACAGGATATCTAATAACATAATAAAGACTGCTTACTTTGTTAAGAGAAAAGCTGGCCCAACTTTGACTCCCTTTGATGCAATAAACTTAAACCGGTTGAAGATTAGCCACTTGGATAGAACTGGAACCCCTTGTTCTATTGTAGATTAAACTGCACAAAGTAAACGATCTCTCAAATAGTGGACAACTCCATGACTCATATGTAAGGGGCCAGTACACTTTGTGTTATACTGTATCGAGTAAAGAAGTCTTACATGAAGAAAGCTGGAATCATTTGCCTTTGCAAATCGAGATTCTTGCTTTAGAACGACCATACTATCATGAAGCCTTCCACTGCATTACAATCAAATTATGATGTCAAAACCCCATTGCAACCACGTGTTCAAGATCAGAACAGAAAGAAATTTGTTCACCTGCATGTCACAGGGAAACCATCCATGTCTCGGCTTATAGAGCGTCCATCGTCACTCATTGGACGAACATGCTGCAAGGAATATGACAACAGTTTAAAATCTAGTTTTAAAACATAATGGAAATCATAGATAAACACACGCAAAAAGAAAAATGCTAAAATATTACTCATAAATGTATAGTTGTGCATTATAATTAAGTTTAACCAAACCTCGAACTTTATGCTTGTTGTGCTGCTCCATTTGGAACTTGCAGGCTCGTTCAGGTCCATCCCTACAGATAGTTTAGACAAATTCACACCTCCACTACCTGAACGGGAGAAATTATCTACAGGGACACCATGGACCCCAATCTCAGGGGAAAGAGAGTGCTGCAAGTTAACAAGCCTAAACATTAGGATTCTTTTGACGAAACTCTACACAGAATATCAATGTCACAGCAAATATTTGTTAGATATATGATGTTGTGCGGAAGTGTACAAAAAAGGCTCCTAAGTCCTGGCAGAGAAAAGGATGCAACCCTCCTTAAACCACTTATTCACTCAAAATACCGAGCAATAGGGCATCTATTAACTTATTGAGTCACTCATAAATGCTAGGAGAATAAGGATAGAAGCAGAACTCATTGATTCAGGAATACTGAGAATTGCACTTCCCAAAACTTTAGAGTTAAAACTCTTATGAACAATATCACTGATAGAAATCCTAAAAAATAAACGTGAAAAGAAGAGTTCAATTTATAGGAATCGAAATCTAAAGCGAACCTGATTCAAAAGTAAATCTAACTCTTAATGGAATCCCCAAAATGTTTTCAACTACGCCACTGCATCAATATACCAGCAAACAAGGATAAAGTACCTGAATTATGAAAGATTGTTGAGCTAGCCATTCGGGCCTTGGCCTTCTAAAGCTACAAAGACATTAGAATCGTACAGCCCCTTATCCCATGATACATCAAGCTTCTCACTTCCACCAAATAAGTTCGGATGTTTGATGCAAAGACTGCAAATCCAAAGACACTGTCCATTGATGAAAACTGACTGAAAAATAAAATGGGATACCATCTATTCTCTATTATCTTTTATTGGTTAACATTGCATTTCTTATCAACAAAACAGAGAAAATGCATTTAGTGGAAATTTAAACTAAACCTATATTTCACATACTGAAATAGAAGAAAGCTGAGTGAATTCCTAACCTTCCTATTATCAGAGAGAGAGGACCGCCACTGCTGCTCCTGTATGACAAAGAGAAAGCACTCAACCACTTGTCGAAGATATATATATATATATATATATATGTATATAATATATGTATAATGGGGGAAAAAAAAAACCTGAGAGGAGGAACCATTAAAGAAGCGTAAAGCTTGTGAGTGAAATCGACGTTAACATCAATCTTGGCTGTGGAAAAAAGAAAAATGAAAAATAAATAAAAACTCACACTACCCTTTACAAAATGAAGAACGACAATGGCAGAAAATTCAAGAACCAACCCAGAAGAAACTGTTTCCCAACAATCTTTTGCTATGAAGAAGAAGAAAATTAAAGCTTAAATGTGTTTTGGAAACCAACCTTTACCAGCATGGATGCTCTTCTGAGCGCCCATCCCGTTACCATAAACAGCAGCTCAAAACCATTAAAAATAAAATGGAATTTAAGGCCCTGACCGATGTCTGCTGGGAAGGAAAAAGCAGAGGAACATGTTTAAGAGGAGAAGAGAGAAAGGGAAAGGAAAAGGAAAACTGCGGGAAAAACAAATAAAGGGCAGGCGTGGCGTTCTGTGTGCTGCGCGGAGAGTGTACGAGTCACGTCCCCAACTGAGAGAATTTGTTCTTAGCTTCCAACTTCTGTTATCCCTTTTGTTCCTTTTTTTTTTTTTTTTTCACTTTTTTGGGGCTCCAAGTTTCTTCTGTTTTTTTTTTTTTTTTTTTTTTTTTTTTTAAGTTTAGTTTAGTTTAGTTTAGTATTGGTAGGGATTTAATTTTAAGTAACTTTAGGGCCTATTTGGTGCACAAGTTTAGTTTGAGTTGAGTTGAAATTTTAAGTTTAAATAGTAATTTTTGTTGATTTTTTAAAAAAAGACAAAAAAAATTTGGGAAAAAGATAAAAAACATGATGAAAAAGTATAGTTTAGTTTAAATCAAACTTACCATTCAAAAATAGGCTCTTAAGTTGGAATAGAGTAGGGACAATATTGGGAGATGAGACATGGATGGGGACGAAACGTCTTCTCTAAATTGTAAGTGGAGCAGGGACGAGGGAGCACTTTCCATCCTGTTTTCGTCATGATATATCTATGTCACAAAGATTTATTTTAAGAAAAATTTCATCTATTCCCTCTCAATTATGTAAATAGTATTAATATGTCTCTTAAATATGCCTTTTAAATTTTAATATATGTGTCCAATTATCCATTTGTTTGTTTCGTTAGTTATTTCGTTATTTTTAATGTTTAAAATACCTATCATCTTTAAAATTGTGTTAAAATGTCTATGATTTTTCATCTTTAAAATATTTATGTTAAAATACCCACTAATTTTTAATATTTTTATCAAAATGTCCATTGATCTTTAAATGTTTATGTCAAAATACTGATCTTTAATATTTGTTGTCAAATTATCTCATGTATCTTATTTAATTATATCTAATATTGTATAATTTTCTAATAATTATTAACTTTTTTAGAATAGAAAAAAGATTAATTTTTTATCTAATAAAATAATTTTGACATACTATTTTTTATTTTATTTTATTTGGCTATGAGCTTGTTTACGCGTAACCTTAGTTAGTATGACACAAAAGGAGTCATTACGACATTTTATGCATTTACTTAAACCCGTAATGAGAATGAAATATTGTAAATTTACTTTTATATCCATCTCATATATTTGTTCCTAATTATATATTTTAATTTAAAAACAATTGATATGCATATTTTATTCCGCATGTGAGCAATGATTGTTTCACTCTCGCCAATCTCCTCTCTGCGAGAGCCATGGCCGGAGATCAAATCTCCACGCCGTTTCGATTATACTTTTTGTTTTTTTTGTTTTGTACTTTGGTGTATGTGTTTGTGGTGTTTATTAATATTTGTGATTTAGTACATTTTTTATGATTTTTTTTCACTAATCCGATGATAAAAAATCTAAAAAAATCTGATGAAGTTATTGATTACCAATCCCAGACGGTATCTTACTGATAGAAGTGGTTACTAGCCGATAACCAGATAACCAACTAGTATCCTGCTGGCAAAGGTCATTACCAACTAGTTACATGTTGGCAAACGTGGTTACTAGCTGGCATCGATGGTCACTAATCGGTATCACGATAGATACTAGATAGTAACCAATCAATAATCATTGACTAGCCAGTATCATTTTAGATACCTGCTGATATCATTTTGGATACCAATTTGTAAATTAAGGAGTATAATTTGACTTTTAAAATAAATAAATGTTATGTCATGTCATGTTATGGTATTTTTATGCAACACCTTTTTTTGTGTCAAAACTCAATCGAAAGGCATGAATCTATGGCATTTCTTTAATATTCTCATAAATCTTTAAAATCATTTAACAATCTTTTGATTGAATTTGTAAAAGTAAAAATATGAATAGAAATAAATCAGGAAGGGGAAGAAAAAAATAAAAAGGCAACTAGAATATCAATAAAGTGTAAGTAATCTAAACGTTAAGTAAGGAACATTCAAAACAAAAGTATTTAATTGGGAATATAAAAAGGGGGTGATTTGTGGAATGCTTTAAACAGAATACACCTCTAAAATATTGTCTCATCTATAACTTTAGGATTTTTATCCTCTTACAAGATAAGTCAAATGTTAACCTAATGTGTCTTTTCAAAAATAACTATCACCAATCAAAATGGAATTCTAACTAATATTCTATATACCACACATATTTTATCAGAATACGACCCGTATTCCACCAGAGTACCGCTCGACGCCTGAAACCAACATAGACCACCAATAGTCTCCAATCGAGGGTGCCGGTTGTCGGAGAGTATTCTAGAATAATTTTTTTTTTTTGTTTTTGTAAAAAGTATTCTACTAGTATACGTTTAGTAATAAATATAGGTCTTCAATTGGACTCAGATTGCGGCGACCAATGCCGAAGAGTATTCTATTATGATCCACCGGAATACAAAAATTTATCCACTGGAGTACAAAAAAATAAAACATTAGAAAACACTATACTATTACCGACTACAATAGATCATATGACCACCAAAATCACAACAAGTACACATCCATAAAATCCAAACAAGTCATCAGTAGTCCAAACAAGTAACAAAAGAAAATATGCAGATCAGGCGAGCTTCAATCTTCAGCTGAATGAATCACTAGGCCAACATCGCCGATTGGTGGCCTGGCTCTTTTCTCCGGCGGCCTCGCAAGCATATAGCTACCATAGGCCTCGTTCTCTCTCCTACCACTTGCTAGCATATCGCGATCGGCAGCTGTCGTCTGCAGATCAGGATCGGCGGCGATTGTGACTAGCGACTGGTGAGCAAATCGCAACCTGTTACTCGCTCGGAGGACGACATTGGCGGCGACAACTCACCGGAGAGCCGTCAGAAGAAGGAGCAGCTTCCTTGTTAATTGAACAAATAAATATATATTTGTGATTATAAAATAATAAAAGTATACACTCTCTTTTATGTTTTATATCACATAGTTAGTGAGCATGAAATTATTCAAAATTCAACAACTCAAAATTTATAAATTCAATCCATCAAATACACTTATTCAACAGCATTATGAAGACAGTGTGGGAACAATGGATATATAATTTCAAGCTCAAATAAGTTTCATAACTAACCAAACCCTTTAATTAATTTATCAACTTTATTAATTCCAAATTTACTCTACTAAAAACTTGCATTCTTGAAATTACATATATATTGTTACTCAAAAAATAGAGTTGTCCATTTGATATAATCCTTACATATAAATCGATCATCCATAAATAATTCATAATTAGACCTAGGTATAAATCCGTTAACCTCTTTAATTATGTCTTTATCATTGAGTACCATTTATTTTCTAATAAATGATGCATTCATGAAACAAATCTCGAATTTAAGCACTCATATCATGCAAGGCCCAAATCAACACTCAAGAGAATTATTTATCTGACTTCTTTAATAAGAAAGAATGGATTCTATCTTGTAATATTAACAGTCTTTATATATTTACTTAAAGAATAAAGTCGTCTATTTGACAAAAACATTACATATTAATTAATCCTACATAAATAACTCATAATCTTTACTAGATAAAAATCTGTTAACCTCTCTATTACGTCTTTATCATTTAATACCATTGATTCTCTAATAAATAATACATTCATAAAACTAATCTCGACTTTAAAATACTCATATCATTCAAGGCTCGAATTGACACTTAAATTTTTTTTTATCTAGCTTCTTTAATAGGAAAGAATGGATTCATGAAACTATAAATAATACATTCATGAAACTAATCTCGAATTTAAGCACTCATATCATTCAAGACATGAATCAACACTCAAGAGAATTATTTATCTAGCTTCTTTAATAATAAAGAATGATTTCCATCTTATAATATCAACAGCCTTTATATAATTATTTAAAAAATAGAGTCATCCATTTGCTATGGTCATTATATATAAATTGATTCTCCATAAATAATTCATAATTGGACCTAGGTATAAATTCGTTAACCTCTCTAATTACGTCTTTATCATCGAGTACCATTGATTCTCTAATAAATGATACATTCATGAAACTAATCTCAAATTTAATTACTCATATCATTCAAGGCCCGAATCAACAAGAAAATTATTTATCTAACTTCTCTATTAAGAAAAAATAGATTTCATCTTATAATATTAACAATCTTAGTTACTTACTTTATCATATTTCGAAAGTACAAGAAATGAGATTGGATACTTCAAATCTATACCAAGTAAATAAAAAGACAAGATCACATAAACATGAGTCTACTAATAACTAAATATTAAGTTCACACTATAATCATAAGTTAACATGATTAGAATATGTTATACGTTTTATTTTATTTTATTTTTATTATTATTTTTTAGAATACTGAAACTCTTTATTAAAAATACAAAATTCATACGCAAGGGAGAGGAGTCAAAACCTCACCCATCGTGTGTAGAGCAAATCCCCCTACCATTTATCCACCATCCAATTCGTATAAATTGCTCTTGCCAAAAATACATATTTATACCTTATGTGTACGTGTCCAAAACTACAAGTACTAAAGTACCACATCCAAAGGATCTCAGTTTCCCCATCATTGTGCCTACATAAAGATCATGAGTTGGTGGTGTAAAGGCAGAAAAACAACCATTTACAGGCCTCTCCAATGGGCATTAATTTTGGGCTTTGTTTTTTTTTTTTTGAATTGAACTACATATTTAAAAAAATGTCGGGTACTTTAGAAAAATGCCACAAAATATGCAATAGATTGATTTTTGCCACGTAAAAAATATATATATATATTATAAAAAATATCATAATATGACAATATAAATATTTATTTATTTTAAAACATCAATTATAATTGCAACCTCCGCTAATTGGCTACCAGTTGGTTACTATCTGATAATCAAGTGGTTACCAACCGGAAATTTGATAATCAACTAGTACAAGTTTGTAACTAACTGATTACCGATACTAATCAGAAACTTCTAATTTTATCAACATTCGGCAGTAACCAGTTGATAACCAATTAGGTACCGAGTGAAAACTTAGTAACCAACTGATTGGTTACCGACCACCGACCAAAAACTTCCTATTTCGTCAGATTTTTCAGATTTCGTCACCGGAATATTAGACAAGCATCAGATTTCAGTAACAAAGTCAACCTAAAGTCACCAAAATTCAAAAAAAAAATAAAAAAAAATAAAAAATCAGAATTTACAAAGCCCAATAATTTTTCAACCAAATGCATTACAATATCTAAATTAAAAATTTATATCTCCATCATTTCTGCAATCAAAAAATTGAAAAAAAAAAAAAATTGGGATCTTAGCCGCTCAAATCTCCGCAACTCCGATGGCGTGGTGTTGCGGAAGCTTGGATCGCAACAGCTCTGGCAGTGTGGCATTGCAGAAGAAGGAGATCGGAGCCATCGCGAGCCACGGTTGGAAATGATGGTACACTGTTGCGGAGGAAAAGACGATCAGAAGGTAGCTTGACCTTCGATCTCAGCGTCACAAATGTCACGGCGATGAAGCCCTGATCTTGACCTCAGAGCTAGATCGCCGCCTTAGATCATTGGCGCAGCAACCAACAACTCCATTCTTGGCACGTCGTGGATCTCCTCCCTTGGAGTTGAGGTCGCGATCAACACTGGTGCAACGATCGGGCTCGGAGGAGATGGATCTTGCAAGTTTACGGTGACTGCAGTGGCGAGAAGGCGGAACGGGTGTAAGGAGAGAGAGAGAATAGAGAGAAATGGGGGAGCTCGCTTAGGTGGCAAGGCACAGGGGGGATGATTGTTGAAGAGAGATTTTTTTTAAAATTTCTTTAAATTAAGTATAACGTCGTCTCCGTTGGGTGTTACGGTTGGAGTTGAAATTTTTAAGTTGGAATTGGTTGATTTTTTAAAAACTAATTATAATTTTTATTGACTTTTTAGAAAAAAGACAAAATTAAGATGAAAAATTTAAGTTTGAGTTGGTTTATCAAATGTAACAGATCTCATCTTTATGGCATTTTTCACAATACTATTAATCTTATGGTAAAAATCAATCCATTCCTTATTTTTGTGGTATCCCTCTTAATTATCCCAAAAATATATACCAGTAAAATTCAAAAAATAAAAAGTCAGATTAAAGTTAATGAAACCATTATTTTAACCGACTGAAATCGAGTGTTTTTTTATTTATTTATTAAAACAGAATGTGTTGGTGTGATTTCGGTTTCTATTTTTTCTAAAAACCAACATTTCGATTTTGGTTGGTAGGTTGGGTTTTCGACGGAACCGACCAATATTCACTCCTATAATTCATAGATTAACAGTTCGGATAAAATCATTCCATTCTTAATAGTATTGACATAACTACTTATATTTAATTAACGTTTTCCACATTAAATGTTTAATCAATTAAATAGTTAATTATTTATTACGAACTATTTTGATTATCATCTTTAAATATTGTATTTTGGTATATAACCCTTATATACATTATTTAATATCACATAGACAATTAAAGAATTTTTAATGATATTTATAAAAAAATTTGAAAATTACCTATCTACAGTACTATAATGAAATAAAGCAATAAAGCAATGTGTTATTTAAATCGCATTAAAGTCTTAAATATCATATTCAATGAATCAATCCCAACATCTATATGTTAAACTTGATACTCAACTATAAAATGAACTAAAATTAATTTAAATTGTACTAATGAAACCTTTTTTTTTTTTTTTTTTTTTGAATTTTGTAATTTTTGCCTTTGCCTTATTCATGTCATACAAACCCAATCATCCAGACAAATGGCCTTAAAATAGATAATGTTTTTTTTAACAAAACATACGTGGCAGCCGAACTGGGCATAGTAATCGTGTAATTATTATCCGTCGTTTTCCAATTGGAGATGACCCAACTGTCCAGGCACACGTATACATAAAAATATCTTTTTTTATCACATTAAAGACAACTTGAATCATTTGTACAATCCAAACACTCCCTTCCATGAATTTGATAGTTATAATTTTTTTAAAAATATTTTAATAATTAATTAATATTTTTGGAATTTTATATAAAATTACATATAACAGGTGTTATCTAATAATTGTTCGTGTAAGATATAAATATTATTATAAAATTATAATAAAATCAACTAGTACTATAATAATGCAAAGAAAATTATAAATTTGACAGTTGGATAAGAACACATTAACAAGAGAGGAAGAATCCTAACTTGTATTTTATTCCTGTTTTTATTTCTTTGTATATTATTTACGAGTATACCTGACAACAACTAAAAAAAAAAGAATAAATATATATCTGGCTAACGAAGCCAATCAATTCTTCAGAAGCCTGCTAGCTATTTTGTGTACGGTACGATGACTGAGAACTGACGTTGAAAAATACCTACGCATCTGAGTTTTTCTTTTTCTTTTTTAATTATTATTATTATTTCTAATGGCGACTAATTTTATAAATAGGTTGCAGTTGTTTAATTAAAGGATAAATTACCAATTTTCTCCCTAATTTTTTTTATGCAATTACAATTTAGTTTGTATTTTTTTTATTTACTAAAAGCTCCCTGAACCCTAGTTCTTTTAACAAATAAAGGTTAAAAATTAGATGGAACAACGTATATGGCACGTGTAAGGTTTTTTTTTTTTTTTGGTAAGTTATATGACACATTTAAGTTTTTATTTTTATTTTTATTTTTTTGGTTTGGTAAATATATGACACATGTAAATTAAATTATGTAAAATTTATCATATTTTATGGGGTACATTAACTTTACCCTATCAATGGGGTAAAGATTGTCAACCTTTGAATCGGTTCTTAACGATCAAGATCGAAAAAAATACGCCAAACTACAATGAGATATTTTACACATAATACTTTAAAAAAAAAAAAAAAAGAATTTCTTTCCTTCCCCTTTCTTCGTCCAACAGCCTGTCTATTGAGCTTTTTCTTTTTTGTTTTGTTTTTTTTTGTTTTTTGTTTATCCACAAACTTGATCTCCATATCCCTAGCATTAGGGAATCTCATACAAATTAAGAATAGAGAGAAAACTCATTAGCTTTTAGTGATATTCATACAAATTAAGAATGAAAATTGAAAATTCTAAGCACATTAACATAGAATCTAAAAGTGAAATCAGTTTTTTTCTATTCAGAATTTCATTAGCAATCTAACAGAGAATGAAAGCAATCTAAAAGTGAAAAATAAAAAATCTACCATTAGCTTCAACATTCGACCATTTACCAGCGAAAAGAAAAAAAGTTCATTTGGCCATTAGCCATTATCGTTAATTACAACAATATTTAAATAATCAAAATCCAAAGAAAGAGAAAATCCGAGAATCACGATCTGTGACCACCGTGAGACCCACCTCATCGATCTTCTATTGCTCGCCCGCCGTTGGATCTCCTATGCCAGTGGTCTCACCGCCAACAGCCAGTCAAGACTGTATTGTTACATCCTTTATTATTCTACCATCAATTTTGATCGAATGGTTGAAATAAGTTATCACATCTATGACGAAAAGTAATTGTCCCCATAAATAGAACTCTTCTATTATTAATCATGTATCATTCACATGGTACTTTCTGTTAAAATTACATGCCCTTTAAAAAAGTTCAAAAATCTTTTATTTAAAAAAAAAAATTAAGGAGCAAATTGTAATATCGTTAAAAAAACCAAACATAATCTTAAATCTATTTATAAAAAGTTATTTTCCCCCATAGAATTTTTCCGTACGGCATTAAATAGTGTTTAAAAGAACAAAACTACACACACACACACACGTACACGAGTACTTTCAGATATCTAGTACTACTTTAATGTCAATCCATGATGAATGATGTTAAAACTCTTGTCAATTCACATTAGTGCAATACCTCTTTCTCACTGGTTTTTATTTTGTATTATATTATTTTATTTTATATATTTGAGAGTAGGATAATTAAAATTATAAACTTTATTTAAAATTAAATACAGTAAAAATATAAATTTATAGTTAGACTAAATTTACAATCACCATATGCAGAAGTTTTGGATGATGAACATATTCAAGAAAAGATTGTGAGCGATTATTAGTATTATTATTTAGTTTAGTTGGGAGATAATGACAAACCCCTTTGGATCTAATAATTAAAAGCTGAATAAGTAATGATGTGTACATAAAATAATTATTGAATTGTCTATCCATTCTAAATTAAATGGCTATAATTATCCCAAATGCTACATAGTTATCCAAACTGAGTAATTTCCGAGTCCCAACTCATCCTCATCTATTTCAGCGTGTACCAAACTAGTGGCAATAAACTAACATAGCGAATTTGTGGTCAATGTTCGAGTGTTGGTATTTGTTTTTTCTTTAAAGTTTATAAATATTAAGGTTCGTTCTTGTTAATCTAATATTTTAAAGAGTTTGAAATCACATTATTTATTTTGATGGGATTGTAATGAAATCCTCCTTATATACGCGGGTATGCTTGATAGAAAAGAGAGAAAATAAAAGAAACAAATGATAAATAATCTAGGTCAGAGAAATGAAAAACGAGACATATATTTTAATAATTTCTTTAATTTAAAAGATATCATAATTATGATATTTTGAAGGAGTTGGTCCCTTCACTTATCCATTCATTTCTCTTTTTTTTCTTACCAAGCAATCAAGAATGTCAAGTCTCGAAACCTCTCCCCTCCTTTCCACTTTTCTATCCTACGTTCCAAACATACTCTAAGACTTAGGATCCATTTGAGATAACATTTGGAGACGGTGTTTTGGAGGTTGAAAATGATTTGAGTTTTGGAAATATATATTTGGTGAAAATAAATTGTTTGGAGTGAAAAAGTATAAAAACTTAAAATGTGTTTGAAACAAAATTAGCAATATATATCTTGTTTCGTTCCTCTCGAAATTCTATGCAATTAAAAAAATCATCTCATTTCGATTTAAAATAATAAAGTTATGGACTTTTAACGTTTGAGTTTTTTGAAAATACTTGAAAAAATAAATAATAAAATTGGAGGAAAAAAACAAAAAACTATAAACATGTAATGGGGTCATAATAATTAATTTTCAACGAATATTTGCGTCTAAAAAAATTAGGAGTACGTTAATATTGATCATCCTTATATCAAATTTTAATACATTTAATTTAAAAAGAAAAGAAAGAAAAATAATCCAGTTATTATTATTATTATTATTATTTTTTTTTTTTTGAAAAAAGAAACTAGTTGGTTGACAATGTGGGCAACCAAGTCCAGACAACCAAAATGGACCAACATCCACGTCATCCAGCTTCTAATAACGTGAACTGGCTGAACTCCATCGTAATGTAAAGCTTAAAAGTCTTCAGTCTAAAATTTTCCAAAAGGGGGATTATTGCTTATAGTCCCCAAAAATTATATAGATGAGTCCAGAACTTAGTTCAAATTAAGATCGTTCGACGTGATTGTCTAGCCTACCCTTATTAGTTAATTTATAATTAACTTGTAAAGTATGGCTTTAAGGCTTATTTGGCAAAACTTTAATTAAAAGTTGTTTTGTACTTTCTAGGTCAAAAACAGCTCCTTAAAATAGTTGGATGATTGGTTAAAAAAACTTCAGATGTTCAAAAATACTTCCTGTCAAGGTTAATAATTACGACTTCCGGTAAAAAACTCTTCTAAATAAATTTTAAAACCGTCAACAAAATTTAAGTTAGACATTACAATATTCAAGTTGATTTTTATATTTCTATTACTTATTTTAAATCTAAAAGATCATGTTGACTCCATATACTCTTTGATATTAAATACTTACAAAGAAGTCACAATTTTTGTTTCTCTTTTTACACTAGCTAAAAACAAAAATAAATATAATGTCAAACGAGTCCTCAATATCTAAATGTTTTTACTCATATAAATCACCCAGCTTATTTCAATTAACCATTAATAATAATAATTTTTTTTTACATCTAATTATATGTGCTTGACCATCGTATACAGGTCTCACCCGGGGCGGAGCCAGGGGGTGCCCATTGAAATTTTTTGTTATTTTATTTTTTCACCAAAAGTTTTATAGTTTTTATAATTTATCCCCATAAAAATTAAAAAATTCTATTATAGTTCTTACTTTACCCCTACTAAAAATAAAAAACTCTCACATTATCATCACTAAATTTTTTTAATACTTTTATTACTTTATCTCATTAAAATTAAAAATTCTCACATATCCTCCTTTAAAATTTATTTTATCTTGGAAATTTTTTTTAATGCATGCTCTTACTGAAATAGATTTGTAGTTTTTCCCCTGGATCTCACAATGTTGTATCAACGGTAATAGTGTGAATTGACACAAAATATGAGTCGTTGTATGTATTCTTTATGCATGTATTTACTATTATCATTATCATCATTGTTTTTATTATTAAAAAAGAATATATTAAAGAATTTGCTACATTCATTTGAAATTTGCACTAAACAAAACATCATCCCTACTCCCACCAGAAACAATACAATAAAATTAAAACAGGATTGGCATTTGAAAAAAAAAAAAAAAAAAAAGGGTTTGAGAAATAGACACGTGAACCTATAATAAAAAAATGTGAAAAGCATTGAGAAAGCTTTAGTTAAAAATAATAAATAAATTCTAAAAGAAATGAAGTTAGGAGGATATTTCCGTGGTCAAAAAGATTCAATTAATGCACCCGAAACCTACACGCCCATTTGACCATATCTCTTTTCCATGGCTTTGGCTCTAAAACTCCCTACTATAAAATCCCAACTCATACTCCTTTTCTCTTTGGCACATTTTCCCAAATTACACATAATTACCCAAAACCTCAACAAATTTTATAAAACAAGAACACCCATACGACACCGTCATGGCTTCTTCCGACGGCACAACTCCTCCGATGATCGGTGTCGATCACCGCGGTGGCGGCAGTGGCACGACACTCTCCGCCATCCATCCCGACATAATCCGGGCCCACATCCTCGCCCGTCTCGACGGCCCCTCCCTTGCCGCGGCCGGCTGTGCCTCATCAGAGCTCCACGCGCTCTCCGCCGACGAGAATCTATGGCGTGACATCTGCACCGCCATGTGGCCGTCCGTAGCCGATCCCGCCCTCCGCCACCTCATCTCCACCTTCCCAGCCGGCCACCGCTCCTTCTTCTCCGACTCCTTCCCCGTCCTCGACCGCGTCCCGAAACTAGAATTCAATCCGGACCATCCATCTCCTTCCTACGGACTAATCTCCGCCGTCGATATTTTCTACCAGGACAAACTCGTCTTCTCCAAGGTGAAGGAGACCGACACCCTAACCGAGTGGTTCCAATGCTCGCCGTTCCTCCTCGACCTCCTCGACCCGAAAGACTCCGTCCAAACTCCGGTACAACGCGCCGCCGTGAACGACGGCGCGTGGATGAAGCACCTGGAGGAGAATCTGACGCTGAGCTGGATCCTGATCGACCCGACCCGGAAACGGGCGGCGAACCTCTCGAGCCGGCGGCCAGTGTCGGTCCAACGCCACTGGCTGACCGGGGAAATTCAGCTCCGGTACGCGACAATCATGGCCGGACCGGATGACCGGAGGTTGTCGCCGTCGCCGGCGACGGAGCACGTGCAGTGCGGGATGGTGGTCACGTGCGGGGCGGAGGAAGGAGGGGAGATGCACGTGAGGGAGGTGGGGATGCACGTGGAGGACATGGAAGGGAGGCACCTGAACGGGAAGGAGAGTATGGTTGTTTTGAGGAACGCCATTGAGAGAGGAGAGAGAAAGAAGGAGAGAGAAGCTGGGGAGAGGAGAGAGAAGTTTGAAGAGTACTTAGCGAGAAGAAGAGAGATGAGAGAGAAGAAGCAGAGGAGAGAGAGAGCTCTTGACTTGGCCTGCATTGTCACCGGAGTTTCCATTTTCGTGGCTTTCTGGTCTTTTGTTCTCTTCAGATGAGTTCGTTAAAGTTACAGTTGGTAATGTACAGGCGAAGAAATTACAGCAACATTTAAAAAAAAAGAAAAAAGAAAAATGTTATTTT